>JAOEGS010023707.1:0-18919 GCA_025447755.1 Corythornis vintsioides | reverse complement strand
CCTCGGGGGAAGGGGGAGGCCTCCAGCCATTCCCAGGCTGTGCCCCCCCCCCGGGGCACCCTCCCATTTTTTTTTTTTTTTTTTTTTTTTTTGGGTGGGGGTGGTGGGGTGTTTCTTGGATGGTGGAGCATGTGTGGCTCTGGGGAGCCAAGTGAGCAGATGATCCCTCTGTGCATGGTCTGCCTGGGGGAGGATGGACCCCATTCTGGCTTGGGCTGAGCCAGCCTGGTGGATTGAGCAATTCTGTGGGGGGGTCTGGTGCCCAGGCTCTCATGTCTTTTGTCTCTGCAGTGGCTTCAGCATTGAGCTGGCATCTGCCCTGACAGTGGTGATCGCTTCCAATGTTGGCCTCCCCATCAGCACTACCCACTGCAAGGTAGGTGGGGGTGGTAGGAGGGGGCTGGTGCCAGCTCAACTTGCCCCCAAATCTGGGTGCTATAAAGGCTGAGCTGTGTGGTAGGTCCCAAAGTAGGCTGCTGGCTGACCTTCAGCTCCCAGCTCTGCCACTTGCATTTCAATGCGGGGTGGGGGAGGCGGGGGGATGCCAACTCGAGGTGGGTGATGGGAAAACAAAACCCCTCTGATGGATCCTTTAGTCTCTGCGAAGCAGCCCTGGGAGGCCATATGCTGTAGTGCTCTGGGATGGAAGCTCCCAGAGCACCATGTCCTGGGGTCTGCTGGGGCCCCAAGGGCAGAGGCTTTCCATGGGCAGGGCTGTGGAGTGGTGGGCAGCTGGTGGATGCCCCATCTTGCTGCAGTGCTGAGCTGTGTCTGGCTCCTCGGGCAGGTGGGCTCCGTGGTTTCAGTGGGCTGGCTGCGCTCCAGGAAGGCTGTGGACTGGCGCCTCTTCCGCAACATCTTCATGGCCTGGTTTGTCACTGTGCCCATCTCTGGTCTCATCAGTGCTGCCATTATGGCCCTTTTCAAGTTTGCTGTTCTGAAGGTGTGAGGGCACCAGGGCTTGTGCTGCTACTCCTGCTTCCCTGCTGCTGCCTCCCCACCAGGAGACGGGGAGGCTGGTCCCACCATGGGATAGGGGCTGCTGTCATCTCTGGGGCTTCCTCAGCTCTGCATAGTGTTGTCACTGAAGTGGGGTTTTTTTTAAATATAAATGTTGTTGCTCAGTTTCTAGAGGGGTTGCAGTGCCAAGACTGTGCCTGCCCCTGCCCTGACTCCCCTGCTGCGCTGTAGCTTTAGATTAGCAGTTACGGGAGGCTACTTTTATTATTTTTAATGACTTAATTAACATCCCCTGGCAGTGATTCCTGTGTGGGTGAGGACTGGGTCTGGTCCTGGCCCCTTCTTGGGAGGGCTGGGGGGCCACAGGGCATTGTCCTAGCACAGCCTCTGCTGCGTTTGGCTTTGCCTCTATTGCTGTAGTGGTGCCGACATCAGATGCTGCCCAACCATTCTGCTCGGGGAGGGGGGGGGGGGTGGGCCCTGGGGCTCATCCCCCTGTCCTACCCCCCCCCCACCTCACTGCTGCTACCTCTGACTCAATAAAGGTTTCATTTGTAGGCCATGGCTGACAGTGGTCCAGGGGACATGAGGTGTGCTGGGGTCGCACTGGGAACTGTCCCTTGTCACACACTGCTCCATGACTTCTGCCCTGCCCCCGCCTTGGCTCTGTGCCCTGGGGTGGGGAGCTGTGCCTGGGGCAGCTGATAAGAGTCCCACGTGTTCCCCTGTGTCACGGGACTGTCTACACCAGCCCTGGACAGCACCCCACCCTGGTGGGGGTGAGGGGATGATTATGAGGGCCCCGGGGGTGGTGTGGCAGTTCCTGACCCTGTTACCAGACCTGGGGCTAGAGCTGTTCCTGCTCCACTCTGTGTCCCAAGCCCCAGGGTCCCTTGGTGCTGGTTCGTCCTGCTGGGGTCTCAGCCCTGGTCAAGGACAGGCCCTGGGACCCACGTCAGTGAGTTGGCACTGGGATGGTGCAAGAGCTGCTGGTGCCCACACCAGGACTGGCACTGGGCCAAGATGGGGAGTGAAGGGGGGGAGCCTGGAGACCTCAGGGCTCCTTGGGGTGCTGAGTCCTGCCCCGGGTAGAGGGATGGTGATGGGGGCCTACTGGGGGCTTGGGAATGTGCCACGTGGGAGTTGCGGTGCTCCTTCTGGCTTGGGGATGTGACCCCTGTGAAGGGGAGAGGGCTCCAGGGGAGGGGCAGTTGATGGTCCCACTGGGACGTGGGGACGGTTTCCTCTGGGACCGGGTGGTGTCCGACGGGACGTGGGTGCCCCCTCCTGCCCCTGTCCCGCCGGGGTGGCCCCTGTGCTGGACACCCCCGTGCAGCGGCCCCCACCACCCCGAGGGGCTGGGGCGGGACGAGGGCCGGTCCTTGACCCCGGTTAATGATTCGCCGCCGGTCGTTGCCAGCGGCCCCGCTGGACAAACACAGGGGGTGGGGGTGATGTGGTGCATGAAGGGGGGCACTGCCCCATTTTGGGGTGCACGAAGAGAGTTGCTCCATTCGGGGGTGTACTGGGAGGCGTTGCCCCGTGCGGTGGTTTTCGGGGGGAGGGTCGGTGGAGCATTGCCTCATTTTCCGAGGAGGGGCGTGGGGGGGATCATGGTGGCACTGTGGGGGTCACCACCCGGGGATGCCCAGGGTACCGTGGCGGCTGTTGCGCCAGGGGGGGCCGGGCCGGGGCCGGGGGCCAGGGCGGGGCGGTCCCTCGGGGCCCCGTTAAAGCGGCAGCGGCCGGAGGCGAGGGCCGGAGGCGTTGGCGATGGGCAGCGAAGGGGAGCGGGGCCCGACGGCCCCGGGACAGGGCGACTCGCGGGCGCTGCGGAGGGACTGCCAGCACCGGTGGGGCCAAGGGAACCGGAGGGGCTGGGGGGCGGAAGGGGCGAGCACAGCAGGATCTGGAGCTGCGGGGAGTGAGGGTGGGGAGGGCACGACAGCCGGAACTGAGGGAAGAAGAACCCCAGGGGTGCAGGTCAGGAGGAAGAACCCCTGGGGAGTTCCCGGAGGTGTCAGAGGCCCTGGGAGCACCCCCTATCCCCATGTAGGCATGTGGAGGGGGGGGCAGGCCGAAACTCAGGGCTCATCAATCCCCCTCTCTGCCCTGCACTCGCCCAGCCTCCCCCCACCACCTGCCTTCTCCATTTCCAGTTCAAAAGCCCATTTTTCTGCTCCAATAACTCACTGTGGAGCCCCTGGGCCAGGGCAGGCGCACAGACCAGGGACTGGGGACATGGAGACGGGTCCCCATCCCCTTCTCCTTGCCACCTCCAGCCCTAGACAATCCCCACCCCATAAGCACCCAGGATCTTCCTCAACCCCCACCCCATGGTCACCCCCAGGATCTTTGTCAACCGGAGCTTGGCGCTGGAGAAGATCAAGTGCTTTGGCTTCGACATGGACTACACCTTGGCCAGTGCGTTTTTTTTTGGGGTGGGATGAGGCAGGGTGGGGGATGGATTGACCCACCCCAACCCCTGCCCATGCTGCTTCCCCCACCTCCTCAGTGTACAAGTCCCCAGACTACGAGGAGCTGGCCTTCACCCTGCTATTGGAGCACCTCGTCTCTATCGGGTACCCCCATGAGATTCTTGCCTACAAGTATGACCCCGCCTTTCCCACACGGTGAGTGGCAACAGGTTTGGGGGCACATAGGGCATAGGGTGCGGGTGTCGATGGGACTGCTGCCCACCCCCACCCAGTCTGACAGGGTGTGTGGTGCAGAGGGCTGGTGTTCGATGCCCTGTATGGGAACCTGCTGAAGGTGGACTCCCATGGGAACCTGCTGGTCTGTGCCCACGGCTTCCGCTTCCTTAAGGGGTGAGTGTGGGACCCCCGCCCCAGGGGCTTGGAGGTGGGATGCATGGCATGGGCTGCAGCTCCGTGCTCCCGCCCCAGGGCCGAGATCCTTCACTATTACCCCAACAAGTTCATCCAGCGGGATGACATGAAGCGCTTCCACATCCTCAACACCCTCTTCAACCTCACGGGTGAGTGGAAATTTCCTCCCCATCATCATGGGGTGCTGCCTGCCCCCTGTGCCCCCTGCGTCCCTTCTCACAGCCCCCTCCCTGGCAGAGGCCTATCTCTATGCTTGTCTTGTGGACTTCTTCACCAACTGTTCCAGATACATCAAGTAAGAGGGAGATGGTGGGTGGGGGATCAGACCTGGGTGTATCTGAGGGGGGGCAGTCCCTTCACATACACACTTTTCCCCACCATTGCAGCTGTGATACTGGCTACAAGCACGGGAACCTCTTCATGTCCTTCCAGAGCATGTTCCAGGATGTGCGTGAGGCCATGGACCATGTCCACCTCTCGGTGAGTGGGGGGGGCTGCTGAGAGTGCTGGGGATGCTCCCTGCCCCAGGAGGCTTTGGCCAGACTCATCCATCCCCTCTGCAGGGCTGCTTGAAGGAGAAGACACTGGAGAACTTGGAGAAATATGTGGTGAAGGATGTGAGTGTCTGCAGAACCCCCACCATGGACTGGGGAGGGGCACTCTTGGCTCTCAGCCCCCTCAGCCCCCATGACTTGCCCCTTGCCAGCCCCGGGTGCCACTGCTGCTGAGCCGCATGAAGGAGGTGGGGAAGGTCTTTCTGGCCACCAACAGTGACTACGACTACACTGATGTGAGTAGGGGGTGTCTGTGTCCATCCCCCTCCCCCATCAGGTCCAGCCTGCTCTGGGAGGGAGGGAGGTCTGTGTGTCTGTCCTGGAAGGGGGGTGGCAAAGCACAGGGAAGGGGAATGTGACCTCCTCGGGACAGCAGTGGAGATGCTGGGGCTCCTTGCAGGCCATCATGTCCTACCTGTTTGACTTCAGCAACGGGGACAAGGTGAGTCTGGCCCCATGGGGACTGGGTCGAGTGGTGTGGGCTGCTCTCAGAAGCCCCTTGCTGACCCCACCACCCCCCACCCAGCAGGCTGAGGTCCCCCAGCGTCCCTGGAGATCCTATTTTGACCTCATTGTGGTGGACACCCGCAAGCCGCTCTTCTTCGCCGAGGGCACAGTCCTGCGCCAAGTCAACACGGTGGGGACCCCTCCACTGCTGCCCGTGGGCACAACGGGCTGGGGTTGCCAGTGGGCGGGCAGGGAGTGGCCACAGGTAACAGTACCCCCGGCACCGTGGTCCTCTTGTCCCGCAGGACACCGGGAAGCTGCGCATCGGGACGTACACGGGCCCCCTGCAGCACTGCGCCGTCTACTCGGGCGGTGAGCACCCGTCCAGGCTCCGCGGGCAGCGCGGGGCAGGGGGGGAATCTGCCGGTGCCCTAGTTTGACATGGGGCTGTTGCAGGCTCCTCGGATGTGGTCTGTGACCTGCTGGGCGTGAAGGGCAAAGACATCCTCTACATGGGGGACCACATCTTCGGGGACATCCTGAAGTCCAAGAAGCGGCAGGGCTGGCGCACCTTCCTAGTGGTGCCTGAGCTGGCCCGTGAGCTGCAGGTCTGGACAGAGAAAAGCGGTGAGCAGCGCAGCAAGGGACATGCACCCTGCCCAGCCAAGGACATGGCTGAGCCCAGCATGGGGAGCTGGCCTGGAACCTCCTACCCCCTTGATGGCAAAACCGCCCTGGCAGGACATACCCCCCCACTGAGTGTTGGTCATGCTGGGCAGTGGGGATTGTTACCTGCACTGAGCCAGCCCCTGTCCTTGCAGAGCTGTTTGAGGAGCTACGGAGCCTGGACCTCTTCCTGGCAGAGCTGTACCAGTGAGTGGGCATGGGGTAGGCAGAGTGGTGCAGACACCCACGGGGGATCCTCCAGGCAAGCCACCAGCCACATCTCTCCCACCCCAGGCACTTGGACAGCAGCAGCAGTGAGAGACCGGACATCAGCTCCATCAAGCGTCGGATCCAGGTGATGCCCAGGGCACCATTCCAGCCAGCACATAGCCCAGCCTCCTGCTCAGATGCCCACCATGGGGGTCACCCCGGGAGGTGCTGGGTGCCCCAACCATCCCACTATGCCTGCAGAAAGTCACACACGAGATGGACATGTGCTACGGGAAGATGGGCAGCCTGTTCCGCTGCGGCTCACGCCAGACCCTCTTTGCCAACCAGCTGATGCGCTACGCAGACCTCTACGCCGCCTCCTTCATCAACTTCCTCTACTACCCCTTCAGCTACCTCTTCCGAGCACCCCCCGTCCTGGTATGCAGCTCCCCGACTCACCTGCTGTGCCTCAATTTTCCTACCTCCCTGAGGTAGGTGCCAGCCCCTCTCTGTGAGGCTCACAGCCTTCTCCCTGCCACAGATGGCACACGAGTCAACGGTGGAGCACAGCCGCCTGGATGCCGGGGAGACTGGCACAGCCCTGGCACCGTGGCTGGCCCGGCATGGCCACCCCGGTCAGCAGGTGGGTGACAGGGGACAGAAGAACTTGATGGCTGCAGGCACAGCAGTCCCAGCACTGGCCCTCTGATGCCAGTCGTGTCCCGTGTCCACCAAGCTCCTCACCTGCATTGCAGGTCACTGGGGGCCCCCAGGATTCCAGTGGGGAGGAGGAGGATGATGGAGAAGCCTGACGCCACCCCAGCATCAACAGCTGCTGAGCTAGCAGGTGCCAGCCCCTTGGAGGGCATTCGGTGGCCCCGGCCCATGCCCCACACCTCTCCCCAGTGCTGTGCCATGAGAAAGGAGCCCCTGAGCCCATGGGCTGCCTGGTGTCCCCCACCTCCCCTCTTGGCCCCCAGTCAGCTCAAAGACAGGATGGCTGGTAGAAGCCTGGTACTGGGATGAGCTGTTAGCAAACATTGCTGCTCTTCTGGCTGTCACTGGAAACCCACTTAGCACAGTTAGCAGATCCAACAGCTCCTGCCCCTCCAGCTTTGGTGCCTGGCCCTGGGCACCACGGTGGGCTCCAGCTCTGGGTGGAGGTAGGTGGATGTTGCTCAAGCATGGGTGGGCTCTGGAGGTGCCCTCTGCTCCCTGGGAATCCCTTTTACCTGCTATTATTCTCTTCTATTTTCTACCTTTTCCTATTTATAAAAGCCACTCAAACTCCTGGGACCAGAGACCTACAAATTGGGTATTTTAAATGAAACCTGCTTTGCTCCTGAGCCCTAAAGGTGGGGGCAAAGGGCAATTCCCAAATCTTCAGCCACCTCCTGCTCTGCTGGCACTGTCCTGCACCCTGGAGGGGGCCAGGACTGTCCAGACCTCCAGCTACAGCTCCAAAACTTCCTGTAGCATCAAGGTTTCTCAATAAAGATGTTGAGTCAACACTGGTGGTGGCTGTCTCATGAGGAAGCAGAAGGGGGGAGAGGCAAGGACAGGACTGCTGCTTGCTGGCAACAGGAAGGTGAGAACAGGGGTCCCTCTCCACCCTTCATGGCAGCCATACCACTCTACTCACCGCCAGGAAGCCGTGCCAAGCTCCAGCAGCCAGCCCGACACCATCTGCCCTGTGCTGTGCCAGCTCTGAGTGCCAGGGCAGCCCTCGAGGGAGGGGAGTGCTCCCGTTCTGGACCCCCAGCCATGCCCAGGGGTCTGGAAGCCTGGCCTGCTGCACCCCAAGGAGCCCTGTGCCTCTTGTGTGTGCCACCCTCAGCCTCCTTGGTACCTGTGCAGAAGCTGCTGGGGTTCCAGAGGCAACCCAGCCCCTCACCAGCCTGGCAGAGCTGGTGCAGCCACATGTGACTCAAAATCCCAGGTCTGTGTGTCCTGGCAGGGCCACACGGGTGCTGTCTGGGTAGGGCACAACACAGCTCTGGAGCAAATCCCTTGGGACACCTCTTCCAAAGTACCAAAAAGTCCCCACAGCACTGCAGACTTTGACACCATTGCCACAGGAAAACTGGGGCTGTGCCACAGCAGAGGGGCCAAGGGCAGCCTCGGGACACAGTCCACGTCCCCAACCCCAGACTGCACACGGATCCTTAAACCACGCTGCACATCTAATGCAAGTTTTTATGTTTTAAAACAGCACTTACATATTTGAAACAAGCTTATTAAGTGCCACCCACCCCTACATATTTACATGAGGCAACAAGTGGAGTGCATGTGAGACAGTGCAGGGGAGCAAACAGCCTGCATCCCACCAGGAACCCCTCAACAGCACTCTGGGGGACACAAACTCACACCCTCCAACTCTGCCACCTCTGGCAAAGCCTTGTTTTTCCGGAAGAAGAAGCGAGTCTCCTCCTCAGCATCCAGGATTTCACTGAGGGATGACACCACGGGGTCATGGTCCTTCAGCATCTCTGGGTAGCAGCTCCCAACCCTCCCTATCCGCAGCGAGCGCCGTACGGGCGTCACCAGTTTCAGCTCCTGGTCTTCCAGCAACCCCTTTCCTCTGCAGATGACAAGAGCCTTTGGGTAAATCCTGCAGAGGAGCACTGACACAGAGAGTGCTGCTGGCAGGAACTCGGCCTTACCTGGGTGCAGATGTAACTTGTAGCTTGATTGAAGCAGGCAGGCTGGTCAGGGAGCTCTTGGGCACACAGGGAGTCACTGCTGCCTTCTGTGTCTCACCGGGGCAAGGTGTTGTAGGGTCCCAAGGAATGGGCTGCTCAGCCTTTTCCCCTGACAAGGAGAGGAACGGGCAGAGTGGCAGCTGGGGAGGGATGACAGGATTCCAACAGTGCAGGGCTCTGGATACGGTGAAGACACCTCGTTACAGAGCTGTGCAGGGCTGGAGCCCTAGCAGAGGAATCTTGCCCCATTTTTGAGATCAGGATTCTGAGCCTTCATGACACTTGCCCTCCAACAAAGTCAGTGGGGACACGAGGTGCTGGGACAGACTGTGGACCATGCTGCTTCCCAGCCTGCAACAGCAGAGAACCCCTTTCTGCCCAAGCTCCAGCCAGTCCCCATATGCACACATTACCTTCTGATGTTTGGTCTGTAGCCTTCAAAATATCCAGGACAACTTCTCGGAGCTCCTGGAGTGGCTGCACAAAAAGCAGAACAAGGGTCAAGGCAGGCCTGACTTGGGAACAGAGACCAAAGCTGCAACTGAATAGGAGAAAAGGCTTTTGCTGACAGCCCAGTGGCAAAAGGCTGCAGAATGACCCTTCTCCAAGGGCAATCTGCCAGCACAGAGACAGGGCAAGCGAGCACCCTGTGCAGGTAACTCCCTCTCAGATGCTGCAGCCACACCCCCCAGAGCAGTGCAGAGCTGCTGTCACCTTGCTTCACGCCCTCCCCCCACAGACCCCAGCCATGCCAGGCAGCCCCGCTTCCTTGGCCCATTACCAAATGGCACCAGGAGCTCTAAGGGGTTTTTTCATCAGTGACTAGTGTTGCTAAATGCATCCCAAAATTTTGGATCTCAGGAAACCTGCTGGCACAAAGGCAGGGAACACGGGGAGCTACCAAAGAGTAGCATCTCTCACCACTGCCCCCGCGCAGACAGCTGCTCTGTACAGCCCCGTCACGTCGAAGGGGCCATCCCGGGACAACAACTTTGCTTTGCAGATCCAGAACTTGGCAAATTTCTCTGCGTGTGGCACACAGGACAACACTGCAGAGAGCTCCTCTGCCTGGACACCCTACAAGAAGAAGGGCAAGGTGCTGGAGAAGGGTGTCAGTGACAAGGGAGGGCTAGAGGTGGGCACTGGGGGAGCTGTCAGTGCCCAACTGCTCTCCGAGTGCTTACTGCAGAAGAAAAAGAGGGCCTGAAGAGTCTGGTTTTGTATTCTTGCCTCTGTTTTCCCCTTGGTAAAATGAGTCTAGTGTCAGAGAGATGCTGAGAAGTAGACTCTTCAGTGCTGGCACTAACAGAGCCCTAAACCCTAGAGCAGGGCATTCCCAGAGGCAATGTCACAGCAGCTGTGATGTACCTCAAGCCAGCTCATCAGCCTGGGCTGCTGCAGGCTGCACTGCTGGGTACCAGGACACAAGCCCTGTGACTGGGTATTGCTCCATTTTCCCCATTAGAGCATCTCTCTGTATGCCTTTGGCCTCTGTAAGTCCCTGTCTCTGGGCTACCCACAACTCCACGAAGAATTTTACTGTTCCTACACATTCCTCTGCCAACTGCAGCCAAGTGAGCAAGCATTCTGGCTCCAAAACCCTGTATGCTGTTTGAGGGTGTGGCCTTCATCTCCTGGGATGTTTCAGGAGGAGCCTGTTCAAGCTTTCCCATTCCCACCTCCTCAACAAGCTTCAGGCACTCAGTTAATATCTCGTTGATCTTCTCCAGGGATTGCTGCTCTGGTTTCTCTCCTTTCTCTTTCTCCTTGACATTTCTGCAGGACAGCTTCACTGGATTTTTCTGCAGCAGCATCATAGGTGGCCGCTTGTATGTCTTGCCTTTGGATGCCAACCACTCCTCCAGCTGTTTCCTGTCAAAGAATCAAGGGATCACTGCGACCACCCCACCAGACAAACAGCATTTGCTAGGCTACTGTTGCCCCTTGGAATCACCCAAAAACCAGGAAAAAAACCAGTACATCTATCCCAAAAATGCATCCAAGCTCTTGGCCAGGAGAGGAAAACCCTCTGAAGATTACGTGTGCCTGAAAGATAAAACAGGAGCACATCTGTGTGCTGTCCTCCCTCTGCCTGAATCCTCGGGAAAGGAACCCAAAGTGCCACCAGATCTCATCCCCACCCTCCTCCTTCCTCAGGCATGGGCTGGTAATGGGACTTTGGACACTGCTTTCACCAGGCTGGTGCTTGTTTGCCCAGTTGCACACTGTGGGCTCTGCTGTCCCCTGGAGGTGAGGACAATCACCCAAGCTGGTACTCACTTGCGATCCGCAGCTGATGGGGTCTTGGGAACGCGCCTGGGGAACATCCCACTGGCCTTTGGCAGCTCTGGTTTAAGCCTCTCATTCCTACTCCTCAAATCACTCTTAAACACTTGAGTTTTGGAGCCCTGTGTGCCACAGGGCTGCTTTTGGGTGACTACCACCTGGGATGCTGCTGTGTGTCTAGGAGGCATCAGCTTCGTGTCCTTCCTGCTCACTTCCCCTTTAGCCACAGGCCTCTTCCCCTGCACAGGCCCACCTGGTTTCAGGCTGGATGTCATGTTTGTCCTCCCTTGTGGCCTTCTGGAGGCCAGAGGCTCTGTGGGAGATCTTTCCACTTGGGGAGGTCCACTATGCTGCTTAAGAGATCCCACTGGCACAGAGGGTGGCCTTCTGATGGGTGCCTTTGCCGTGTTAGTTTTTTCCTGGTTTGCCCCTGTTTTTTTATCTGGCAAACAAGCAGAAGCAGCAAGTGACCGAGGAGGCTGCAATGGATGAGTCTTTATATTTGTTTTTTGAGATGTGCTCTTTGAGCCTGTCAGGGTTTTCCTGAATTTATCCTGAATTGGCTCTTCCTTAGACTGGTGGCCATTACTTCTGTCCCTTGGACCTGCAATAGATCTTGACACCATGGTTGAGTTTTGCCTGTGAGACAAGACTTTCTTCTTCCCAGGACTGTTTCCATCAGACTGAAAGACTCTGTTCAGCACAGGCTGCATAGAGGCTTGTGCTTGGATGTTTTCTTTATTGCAGAGTAGCCTGTCCTGCAGGCCCTCGTGTGGACAGCAGGGTGCCCCAGGAGGGGGGGGGTCACTTTCAGATGGAGGTGCTGCAGCAGTGACAGTCCCATGTCCAGGCTTCTTGTTCCTTTCTGGATTTAGGTGACCAGAGGTTGAAGGTGGGAGCCTCCCTCCGGGCTGCACAGAGTGGCATGAACTCACGCTTGGCATGAGCCCTGTCAGAAGCTTTGTGCTCTTCCTTGGCTGCTCTGGATGTGGTACCACTGCTCTCTGGGACATGTTTGAAGACTTCAGAGCAGTGTGGCCAGTGTGTTGTGTGGATCTGGTGCTAAGCTTGCCATCACCTGAAGCACCCTTCACCATGTTTCTAAGAACATCCTTCTTGTTCCTGTCAGCCTGGAGAGACAAAGGGAACCACAGGAGAGCTCAGCCCTGACAGCTCACTCCTGCCCCAGCTCTGCTAGCCTGAGGGACATCATGTGAAGGCCTAGGGTGACAAATGAGCTGTCAACAGAGCAACGGCACAACACCCACCAGTGCTTGGGCAGAGGATGAGTCTCCCACACTAAGTTCTTCTGAAAAATAAGTAGCTGATTTATTGCCAGCTATTTAGCAATCTGTTCGCTGCACCCCATTTGGGGTCAGGAACTCACAACCCTGGCCTGGGTACCCTATTCTGACCAGGTTTGCTTCAAGCATGGAACACAAAACCAGGCTCAGAAGATTTATACTTACATGGGCTAGTTTAGGAATTGTCAGGTGATTCATCTGGTCCTTTAAAAGGGGTCTGTAGGAAGTAGAACAATATATCAAGTTATTTAACAGCTGCTGCAGAAAAAGCCTCTGAAGCTTACAAGAAGCTTTTGAAAATCAAAAAGCTGTCAAGGATGTACCACATAATATTAATTATTTTTCTCTTTTGTGACAACAGAAAAGCAACACTACATCCGGGACTGTCACAAAACTGAGGGCTTCTGCTGATCACAAAAGTAACCAAACAGTTACTGCTGGCAGAGGGGTTTGGAGACTCCCAACACTGCTGCCCCTGGCTGGTGTCTTGACTCACCCCACTGTCACAGACGGCCAAGATGCACCCAAACCAGCTGCAGGTCGCAGTGCTGTCTTGGTGTGCCTCTTGCAGGGCAAGCCATGGAGCCACAGCAGCCAATTCATGAGACCCTTGGCTGCCCAGGCAGTGAGCAGGGAGGTGGGGCAGCAGCCCTGGCTGTCAACTCCCCCCATCCTGTTCTCCTCCCTGAATTGGAGCCTTCTGACAGCAGCCAGTTGCTGCTCTTGCCCTGCTGCTCTGGGGCTAGCAGCTCAGCCACCAGGGAAGGTTAATGCCTATGCAGATATTTTCCTGTATTGAAAGAGCTTGCAGAGTTAGGGTATTGACATTGATTCTGTGTGAGTGTTGTACAATGCCATAAAGATCACAAGCCTTCTCATTTCTATCAGTCTTTTCCAGAGCCTGGCATAATGGACTGGTTTGCTCTTTCTGGTCTCGGATGCTGCTTCCCTTTATCTTCTCTCCATGGAGAAGTTTCATGGCTTCCTTTGCACTATAACAGCACAAGGAGCACTCACTGCAACAGGGAGTCTTTCAGGTGGTCAGGGTCGCCAAGCACAGCGGCAGTTTCAATTACAAGCTTTGCAAAAAAGGTGCCTCACTACCCAGAGTGGCACCATCTGCACCTAGCCCAGATCCAGAGGCACAGAGCAGAGCAGCCAAGGCCTCTCAGCGCCAGGTAACTCATTTTACAGGTGGCTGTATCTACTTCCTCTTCAATGCACTGAAAATGTTCCTTCCTGATATTGCCCTGCCCTGGAAGACCACTGAAAGCTGCCATTAGGAAGCAGCAGTGGGACTTACACCAGCCTTTCTTCCAGAGCCAGTTAGGAAGCCAAGCTGTTGGCAGCAAGGCCTGTTCTGCCAGAGCCAAGAGCTGAGACCACAAAGCTTCACAGAGTCACCCAGAGGAGACAGTATCAACCAGCAGGGAACATCAACACTCAAAAAACATCCTGATGACTCCAGCGAGTGCTGCAGCTGCACAGGTGTCCCCAGCTGCTGCCACCGCAGCAGGACAGCAGCAGGAGGTGTTTCTCTGGAGGTGGACACGTCGCTGATGAGAAAAGGACAGAGGGAGACAGCCAAACCTCAGAGAACCACTGAGTCATTTGGGGCTGGAGGGACCTTTGCAGAACAGCTAATCCAACATGCAGATCCTTCTGACTTACTTTGCACTTGGGCATTTCAGCTTTTCTTTGCCTGCCAGGTGCTCCTGGAGCCATTCTCTATGCCCTTCTGCAAAGAGATGGAAAGACAATGCAGCACGTGCACCACAGGCTTTGGAACACCCCTGCAAGGGGGTTTCTGTCACACCCACAGCACTACTACAGAGGTCTCCCAAGCTCCCTGTCCCAGTCTGGCAATGTTGCTCCCAGAAATTCCCAGAGTTTCCACACATGTGAACACTGCCCAGAGGCTCATCAGCACAAAGACCAGAACTCCCCTATGCCTGCAGCGACATGCTGCCCACAGCCTCAGCTGTGCAGGGCTTGGTGAACTGGCTTAAGAAAGGGAAGATGCTGCTGTGATAACTCCACTTCTGCTGTGGATGCCGTAAGCCTGTCCCTCACTGTTGCCAAGCCCTCTGCTAAGAGAGGCAAGTGGGAAAAGTGAGAAGCATCTCAACAGAGGGCTAGAGGATACCTCTGATAGCCCAGTTTGGCTGTGGTACTTGGGGCATGTCATAACAGGGCAGCCTGTCCTGGCTGGAGTCCCACCTCACCCCTGCCCCACCCTCATCTTACAGCCCACACATCCAGGGCTCAAAGGGCACCTCAGACATTCCCCGTCAGCTCTCTGCCCCACACGGCTACCACAGAGCCTCAGGAGCAGCACAGTACCCACAGTCTCCCCAGCACTCCAGGAACAACCCGAGCCCCTCCACACTCCCTGCCCTCCCAGACCACATGAATGCACCTGTTTCTCAGGTACTGCCCCGCGAAATACCCTCATCCTCCAGACCGCCCCTCCCAAAGGCCCAGCTCATCCCTGCCCCTCCACTCCACCTCCCATACCCGCAAAGCCACCCAAGCCCATCTGGCATCATCCCCCGCCCCCCACCCCACGGGGAACTCACGATTGCTCCTGTAACCACAAGGTCCCCATAGATCGCTCCCAGCCCGTACCCAGTGGGGTGCCCCCACCGTCCTCCACCCTAGTCTCACCTGTCCCGGCCTCATAGGGTTCTCCGCCCGCCCGCCCGCCCCTACGGGCCCCTGTCACCACCTCCCTCCCCAGCTCGCCGCCCTACCCCAGCCCCGCAGGGCTCGCGGAGCGCCCGCAGGCCCCCGAACCTCGCCGGTCGCCGGTCGCCCGACACCCGGACCCCGCGGTGCCCCCGCCCCTCACCCCGCTCCATGCCCGCAGCTCCTCTCGGCGCGATCATCAGCTGGAAGACCACTGAAGGCGATCAACGTCCCGCCCGCCGCCGCCGCCAGACACCGCACCGCGCCCATTGGCTAGCGCCTTCTTCAAACCGACCAATGGGGAGCGAGGAAACGCCGTCTCCGCGCGCGGACGATGGCGAAGAGAGCCGTGATTGGCTAAGAGGAGCGCGGGGAGCGGTGGCAACGCGTCGCTTCCGGCAGCCTCTGCCTGTGGGCTGGGCGGGGATCAGCGACCAGCGGCTGCCCCGGCGGCGAACGCCGCGGTGGGGCACAGGGTGGCTTTGAATGGCATGGGTGCTTCACCACGCCACTCTCTGCCGTGCACTCCACACCATGCCACGCCACCCCGCTGCTATGTGATGCCATTCCAGGCCTTGGTATGCCACACCACACCGCAGCAGACCACATCGTGCCCCGCCCTGCCCTGGCCACGTCATCCCATGCTATGTGATGCCGTGTTATGCCATGCCCCACCGTGACAGGCTGTATTATGCCATGCCACGTGATGTCATGCCCCACTGCAGCTCATCATGCCATGTCTCAGTGGTGGATGGTGGCTCCAAGTGGCTGCTGGGACCCATGGGTGACCCCCACTCATGGGATGCCAAGCCCAGCCAACCCCCTCAGCTGGACAGTGGGCGTGGGTATGGGATAGTCTCCCAGTCTGGGGTGGTCCCAGAGATGGGGGGGTCATGCCCCAACCTTGGGCTTTGCATCCAGGCCCGGAGAGCCCCCAGAAGCAACTGAAACAGGTTTTCCCACCCATAAGCCACCCCCTGTGCCATTTAACCCCTGTGAGAGCAATGAGGCAAGCAATGATGCCCTGACACACCTTTTATTTCCACCTCCATCACCCAGTAATGAACACACAATATTTCCAAGGAACAGTGTATAACTTAAAAGCGAGGGATCAAGTGTAAGTAAATATGTAAGTAAATAAATAAGTATAAAAACATGTGGCAGACACAACAAATAAATACAAATGGGGGTGACTCAGGCCCACGGGGCCCACAGCTACTATTTCACCTGAAATAGATGGGGGGGTCCTGGCCAGGAGGGTTGTACTTGGTACATACAGCCTGAAAACCAGCAACTGCCGGTTGGGTTGGGTTGGGTGCCGGGACTCAGCGCCTGCTCAGCTCGTAGGTAGCAATGTTGACTTGGTCAGGCTGGTTGGTGACGCTGACGGGCTGGCGGGGCTGCAGCGAGGTGCAGAGGAACCAGCCAGGGAAGGCGGCTGACTCGAAGCGGGTGGTGCCCTCGGCAGGGCTGTCCAGGCGGTAGAAGATGAAGCGGGTCAGCTCCACACTGTCGATGTCCTTCCTGATGTCAGCTTCCTTTAGCAGAGGAAGGGAAACAGGGTTTAGGGTGGGATGGAGCCCCTAGCACCGCAGGATTCAGGATCCAGTAGGATCCCCACACTCACCTCCAGCTGCAGCGTGGGCTTGGTGCCACTCATCACACAGGACATATAGAGCTGGTAGCCCTTGATGCCCAACGCCACTGGCATCCCCCTAGTCCCTGGGCCGCCCTGCGATGCCCGGGGCCGGTACAGAGCGATGTTGAGCTTCACTGCAGAGAGAATCAACAGGTAAATGGATGGTCCCAGGGATGTGAGGTGGCTCCCCATCTTGTCCTGGGGTTGGGAATGGGGACACTGGTTTAGCGACATGTTCCCTCACCTTTCTGGTTGGCAGAGGGTCCCTGCAGGTGCAGGGCCACCAGCTGGGTGGGTGACTCCAGCACAAAGCACTTCTGGTCAATGTCAAGTATGTCAAAGGACTGGGAGCGGGCATACCGGTAGACGGGCACCCCAGCGTAGCTGCCATTGACCCGCTGGAAGGAGACAGGCTCTGTGGGGAGCAAGATGGTCAGGGGGATGATGGTGCTCCTGGGTTCAAGAGCATTCCTCAACAGCATCCTCTCCTAGCTGGGGAGATGCCTGTGACACCACCCGTTCCATACCAAAAATTTCATCAAGGAAGTCCCCGAGGTCACTGTCAGCAAAGTCCTTGTGCTCTGGCTGCTTCAGGAGCTTGGTCACAGCCACCATGAGGATGGCGGCCTGGCGAAAGGTCCTGGCAGGGTGTCCCTTGGTTGCCATCACCTGGATGCCCACCCCAGGGGATGTCACCTCCAAGCCCAGGCGAGGTCTCTGAGGAGGAAAGGGAATGTGGAGTAAGAACCTGACCTTCCCATCATGAGGATCTTGTCATTCCCACTGCCCCAGTGTTACCTTCTGCAGGCAGAGGCAGTCTGGGCCATAAAATGTCTCCTCATGAAGGCTGAAAGGCAAAGGGAGATGGTGAAGCCAGGGCTACCACAGCACCAGGGTGGCATTGCTTCCCCAGGTCTCCTCCGGCACGGCCATGCTCACCTGCTGCTCTCCAGCACGTCCAAATCAGGGACAAATGCCATCTCCTTCACCGTCTGCAAAATCCTGGTCAGAGACCTGCTGGAAGCTGTTGGGTGCCGCAGTGCTGGGCACTGTCCTGTCCTGCCTGGGGTGTCGCCTGGGTGCTGACTGAGCCTGGCTTCAGCGGGGCCGGTTTTCAAGAGCCTCTGGAAGGAAGCTCCGTCAGAGTGGGAATTCCACCTTTCGCAACGTGCCCCCTGGGTTTGTCAAGTTCCTGTGGCGAAACAGGGAGGGCTGGGGGGCCTCCGAGCAGCTCTGTGGGGCTGACTGAGGGGCTGTGTGGGGGGCAGAGCAGGGGTTATTTTGGGGTCAGTGTGTGGGGCAGAGAGCAGGGGCGATGTTTGGGGTCAAGGTGTGGGGCTGGAGCTTGCGTGCCAACCCTCAGTGGGCAGGCTGACCCAGCAGGGACGGCCCCAGAGTCATCCCGTTGGGGCCACAATGACGCCTACTCTTGTCAGGCCCACTGCTGGGCCGGAAGGGGTTGGTGGCGCAAGCGCTGCCACTCTGCCGTTTCTCCACAGCTTCCTCCTGTGCTGCCCGGCCCGTGCTTGGCCAGGGCCCCTGCCATCCCCAACGGCCCAGTATGTCATGGGGCACAGGACCCCACCATTCGCTCGGTCCCTTGTGCCCACCCGCACCGTCCTAGGGACGTGGCCTCTCGGGACACTTGTGACCACCCTGCAGCAGGGCCCTGTGGCCGACAGAACCCCCCACTGCACAGGACGCCCATGTCCAGCTGGGCTGCCAGCAGTTGCGCCATGCTGGCCACGCTGGGGATGTGCGTGGCTGGGTTTGCCTGGCCGTGGGCTGGTGGGGTGTTTTCCTGGTACCCGTTTCACTTCCCGAAAGCACCAGCCGGTCCCACGCAGCTCCTTGGCCCGAGGCTGCTGCAGCTGTGACTCAGTGGGCTGGAAAAGCCCACAACCCCAAAATTCCCCCTGGCACCTCCTGCCTGCCCCGTCCTGCCCACACACATTGGCAGCTCTGCCAATGCCCTGCACAGGGGCGAGGCCCCATAGCTTTCTCCTCATCCAAATGCCTGCCAAGGCTTTCCAGGCCATGAGGTCACCAAGGTGGCCTTGGTGGCTCCTCCAAAACAAGTTGGAGGTCCCCAGGGCACAGTGGCAGGCCCAGTGGTTGAGGTGCCCAGGTCATGGCAGAGGTGCTAAGACAGGGGTGCCCAGGCCGTAGTGGTCCTCAGGCCATACTAGGTGTCCTCAGGTGGTCCCTGGGACACACCGAGGGTGCCGAGGCTGTGGCTGCGCGCCGTAAACACAGCCACCACCGCCCTCCACTCCGCCATAGCCCCCGCGTCCGGCCCGGCCCCGCCCCGCCCCCTAGAGGCTTCTTCCCTCCCGGAGCGCGGAGCCGGCGGCGCAGGCGCCTTGTGGCGGGTGCGGGGGGGCGTGCCCGCGGGTGCGGGGGCGTGGCGACGCGGTGACGGCTCATCGAGGGGCGGTGCGGTGCTGGGCAGCAGCCGGCGGTTGGGGGCTGCTGTCAGAGCCGGGGCCGCAAGTGGGGCGGACGGACGTGCCCGGTGGGTACCGCAGCCGGGCTGCCACACAAGGCCTAAACTGGCTGGTTGGGAGGAGGAGGAAAAAAAAAAAAAGAGCACGGACCACCCTCTCTTTTTGTT
>JAOEGS010023705.1:23094-39510 GCA_025447755.1 Corythornis vintsioides | reverse complement strand
TGTTAGAAAAAAACCCCTATAAAATATAATTCCACAGAACAATAAAAAAGGTATTGAAAAATATGAACTATCCAAGTAACTATTTAAAGGCAAAGGTATTTTTTTGTGCTTCTTTGAATAAATAGGACATAATAACCAACAAATAACTAGCTTTCCACATTGCATAATTTTCTACTGCTGACTTCCAAGCTGCTAAATCTCCTAGTCCAAGGTCAGGCCACTGCCCAAAACAGTTTCTGTCAGCTGCTTGAACAAACCTCAATCAGCAGATACTTTGACCTTGGAGTGAAATATTCTGGCAAGTGAATGAGAAATTAATAAGAATGGAAAACAAAGCAATTATGTAAAAAAAATTCAAATCTTATACTGCAATGAATAGGTAAAATATGAATAAATATACTGACCAGAAATGAATTTATCTAAAAAGATTGGAGGTCATCAGCAGTTTATTTTAGGTCTCCCTTTGTTTGTTGCATCTCTCTCTGTTTGTTGCCAATGGTTAATTCCTGGAAGAGTCTATTTTGATCCTGGGAGTACTCTCAGACCAAAGGCACAACAGAGAAAGTTTTACTACACAGATGCATCTGGCCACTCAGGATTTATATATCTAGACAATAGCGTTATTTCCCCAAGATGATTTCTATCTACTCCATTTGTAGCATCTAAGAATTGTAACAGCAAATGTGCATCAGGAGAATATGAATAAAAATGCATTGGCATATTTGGCTTCAAAAGAGATTTGAAAAGGAATTGAATGAATTTATTTCTTGGAATAGGCTACACTTCCTCTCATTTAAAGCTTGTCTTCAGAATCTTTATGAAATTAAGAAAAGGCATGATGGTTTTAAACAAAACATGTCTCTGCTTTTTTTTTCTTTTTTTTTCCCAAATCAAATCTGAACTACTAGATGCTGAGCAAACAGCTTAGGCTAAATGCAGCTAAACCAGAATTCATTTCCTTCTCCATCTCTTTCAGAGAAAATACAACCATCTTGCCTCTCTGCTCAATAAATTAGACATTGCTTTTTGCCTCAGGCCTCTTTCTAGGTTTTCATCCATACAGCTAAGTATTCTGCATTTTCAGGTGCAGTTTTCATGCACATCACTGGAAGTCTTGTTCAGACTTTCAGCTGTTCATGATTGGAAGTGAATTACAGGGCTCTTGCACAAGACTTTTCTATCACACTAAAGTAGCCTTAGGTGTAGCTTCTTCATTAGCAGAACCCCTACAGCTTCCTGAGACTTGAGACAAGATCTTTTGAGTGAGACAAGTTTACATCCATGGACTGTCTAATGAACCAAAATTTGTACATCCTCAGAAAAACTATCTGCAGGTCCTTGTCTCATGGTTTAGGGTCAGGGCAGCCCCTCAAACCTAGAACAGATGCTCTCTGTTAGTCTCTCTCCTTCCCTGAAGGGGAATAGGGGAGAGAGACTTAGTGATTAGAAAATGAAGCTAGAACAGCTTTAATGACAATGAAAATAATAATAATAAATGGAATATATACAAATATGTCCAAAACCAGCATTGAACCTGACCTCCCTGATGGCAATTTCATCACCATCACCAGGACACCCTGAAAGTCTTTCAAAAGAAGCTATATTAATTGATGTGTACAGCAGAATGGACTTGTAAACTGGAACAAAGCAGATCTTAATCAAATAAAGCAAATAACAGGGATTTTAGGTAAAACAACTAATTGAATCAATAGAATCTTTTGAAAAGTCACTAATGGACTTTGATGTGTCCAACTGCTACTTTAGGTACTTAAATCTGCAAAGCAGATTTCAGAATCAAAAAAATCAGCAGAACAAGTTCATTTCTCCCATAAAACACATTTTCTGTAAATCAAATTAATCTCTATGCCTATGATTGGGATAAAAATATTTTATTTTGTGAGCATTCACATAAGAAAAAAACCCCTTGTATGTTATAACCTTGAAAACTTACACTTCATCTTTAGAATTTGGCAGTGAAACCTTTCAGATGATACAACCAAAACACAGTGACAACTGTCACCCCAAACTCAACACAGCTCTGGAAGAACCTGGCAGTTTGCACAGCTCTCAGTCACTGCAGTTCTTTCTGCTGCTGATCACTCTTTTCCCTTCCTCTTACTACACTGACACCCTACATCAGAAAGAAAGCCAAGAACAGTTTTCAAGTTAAAAATCAGCATTTCCCTTCTCTTAGCATTCACTTGCATGAAAACTGTCCCAGATCTGCTTTTGGAATATCTTAAAAACCATCAATTGCTTGTCAAAAGATTCATATGCTCAGCTAATTTGTTATGTGTGTTCCAGAGTTCAGATGAATTTGGTGTACTGCTCAGTGACAGGACTGGGGCTGTAATAATTTACAAATATGTGTCACCATCTATGTAAAGGACTTTTCTGCTGCTTTGTTTGAAAAGCTCTCTGTACTGTGTCCTAAATAAGCCATTTACACCATATTTTTACATTTTCCTGCCATTGCAGTCAGGCAGGTACCTTCCTAATTCAGCAAAAACTACAGATGCTGTCAAAATATGACAGTCTATCTCTTTTCTTCTTCCTAATGTTTCCCTTGAAGGGCAGCAGGTAGCCCTTAGATAAGGTTAGGAATCCACAAATTCTGTTGGAATGTAAGGTATCTGAGCCTATCTCACTATCAGTAAGCCACAAGCAGCTCTATCAAACAGCCCTAAAACACCAAGGTCAGAAGGATGAGAAGGAAATGATGACAGTGTCATCCCTCAGTGACCCATAAAAGCTCTGTATTTCCATAAGCCTCCCAGCAAGTGGTTTCCATGTTGTCATCTTAGTACAAGTTCCTCCTTTTCCCCCTCCCATTGGACATTATCATGTTTCTAAAGCATACTCCTGGCATTCAGCAGCTTAGTTCACCTCTTCCAGCAATCTGATGGCTTGTTAAGGACCTTTACCAGACAATTTACAGATATTCTTTTGTACCCTATCTGATTTCCCCATATGGTGTGAATAGAAAATGCTGTACTATCATCTGAAACATTTTGTTTCTCAGAGGATCTGAACTGCTAAGTGTCACAGAACCACAAGTTTTCCTTGCTGGACTCACAAACTGAATTTCTCCATAAGAATCAGCACATACCTGTCACCTTTTCCTTCTCTAGTTACTTCTGGTTTTTAAATCCAACAATGAACTGTGGCTTTTCTTACAAGCAGGCAGACAGACCACAAGTTCTAAATATGCTAGTCCATAAATATGTTAAATATTATTCTAAAATTCCATGTCTTCATTAACTTAGCAGCATGAAGATGCTAAGTGATGACCCAGAATCATCTCAACTCAGGCTTTTTTTTTTTTTTTTTTTCCTAAAAGTGCCAAGGAAGAGAGGACATCATTTTGTCTTTTTCATCTCTGAGGACTCTCCAGTTACCCTGCAGAAGTCTGGAAATCCAGCATCCATGGCTGCCTCTGCTCCTGAACATCACACACCAAATCTATAGGCACCAGAATTCAGATGTCCATTTGCTCCAGGCATCCTAGGAAGGGTGCTGAAGGTGCTGTCAGAATTACTCATAGGAAACAACTCAGCTGAGGTGCTAAATGAGGCTTGGCAGACATTACCTCAGCCCCTGCACCTTGGGCACTCTTCCTGCCTGACTCTGCTGTGATCCTACAATGTTTCCCCCCTTTGTTTGCTCTTGGTTACCACTGCTGTTCACACAGGTGGAACTGACCCATCAGAAGCAGGCAGCTTGATGAGTTAGCAGCAGTTTTTCCCCTTTCTGACTCAAGCATGCTCTTGGCCCAACAGCCATGAGAGCAGACACTTCCTATAGGCATCTCTACTAATTTAACTCTTTGTGGGTCCTTCTGTTTCTGAGGAATCTTCCTCCTATCTGACCTGGTGGTATTAAATCACAGGTTGCAATGAATTTACCTCAATACCAATTCTTGGGGTCCTTTCTGTGCCAGCTGTCCAAAATCTCACCTACTTTCTCCCTAATTTTACTAGAATCCATATTACTATGTAAATGTTGTCCTACCAAACATGAAAAAAAACCCCAAAAACTTAGCCTTTCAATTAACAAATCATTTCTTTTTAGGGTGTAAGGACATATCTGATTAAAATAATCTCTATTAACTTTCCATGTACTGGTGTGTATGCTGCATTTTTGGAGGAAATTCTTCTATCATGGTTGCAGCTTCAACAGCCATCACAGTTGTAGCTTTTTGCATACACCAATATTTCATTTGTAAACAGATTATGCATGCTGAAGGCTTCTGAAGAATCTATAATCTTTCTGAAGTTAAAAAGTTCTATTCATTTAACCAGTTTTTTTTTTTTTACTTTTGGACCCATTAAATGCTCGACCCATTATATGTTATGTGGAGACAATCTGAGGTGTGAACTTGAATCTTCTTCAGAATAGTAAGCACCCAAAATGCAAGTAACATACCTAAAGCTTGCAGTGGTGTAGTTCCTTGTTATGGGTCTCCATGGCTTTCCACCCTGGGTGATGAGCAGGTCAGAACTGCCCTCCTTAAACTAAACCTCCACCTAGCAGGGAGTGCACACTTTGGACCCAGTCAAACTCTGACTCAGGAATTTTTGACTGAACCCTCTTCATGAGCTGGCTGATCAGCTACGCCCTGGTTAACCTCCCAGTGGTTAAAGCTTTATCTTTCCATAGCTCTGTAATCTCTCCCTTTGGGAAATGCCTTTACTCCTTTTCTCTTATTGTTTTCTTTGACGCAGTTTGTTTCCATGTCTGAAACAAATTGCTGTTGTTACATTCAGTCCACCGTCTGCTAGCCAAGTACTAGAGATATGTAAAGTTTTACTCAGCATTCTCGTTTCTAGTGTCTCGGGTGCCCCTTGAAGCTTCCAGGCACTGCTGCTTTGGCAAGGGCGTCTCTGCATCCCCGTTTAAGTGAAGATCAGCCCTTTGGGATACAGCACCATCTAGTGAAGCAAACCAGCTCAGATCATCACAGGGACTTGAAAACAGCTGCCACCAGCAGTACTCAGTGGGGCACAAGCTGTCTCTCCCAAGAGGCCAGTGTTTATAAGTCATCTGGATTCCATCACAAGAAGCTCTTTGGTTAGAGTGGCAAAGCACGGGCAAAATCTTGAAGTGCAGCAGTAACTGTTCTCCAAGCCAAGTTCTCATTTCAGTTGTGTTGTAAAAATTCTCTGTACCCAGTGATTTCTAAATCCCAGCATCAGCACCTACATGCCATGGCTTTTCATCACAGGCTTCTACTTTTCTACTGCCTCCACAAAAATCTGAAGAACTCAGTCCCTCTCACACTCAGCCATTTGTTCCCACCTAAATACACAGCCATTGTCACCAGAATTAACTCCACGGGTATGAACCTCCTGCAACGATTCCTCCTAACAACTTCCTGTAGTCACACAACACCCGTTGGGTGATGGATCCACATAACCCCCAGCAGGTAACAACGCAAAGCTCAGTGTGTAAAATGACTCAGGCGTGTTAGTCATAAATGAGTTAAGACTTTCTTATATTCCCCATAATATCTAAATGATTGCCACATCATTTCTCTGGCCTTGGCTAATGCAGTGTTTTCTGGATGCCATCATTCAGCACGCTGACACTGCATCTCTCTGGTGACTCAAAGATAGCTCCTGTACTATAATCTATTAATTACTTGGATGCACTTTTCAGGTAATCCTTTGCTTTACCCCTTCCTATGGATCCTTTTCCATTCAGTGTCAAGAAACTGCCTCCAGCTGATCCTGGCTGCCAGGGTTCATTGCTCACTCACCCCATTTACTTCAGCTGTGCCTTGTGCTCATCATGATGGTGAATGTGGCAGCGTGGCTGGTTTCCTTCACATCCCTCCCAAACCCCTTTGCCATAATGCCTGTAAAGAACTTGAAAACAAACAGGTTGCTATGGCCACCTCCTATAACACTGATAAATCCAGCCTGGTTGTTTTCCCACTTGGACACTTTTTATAAATAAATAAATATAGCTGTAACAGTTTAGAGCGTACGGACGCTTCTGTTATCTGCAGCCGTGCAATGGGCAGGCTCAGCGATGCAATCAAGTTCAAAACGACATCGTCGTTACTGCAAAACTGTCCCTTAAGGCACCACCTTGTCCGAGACTCCTCCAGCATCCCCGAGCTGCCTCTCTCCTCTCCGCTGCCCACGGGCCGGTGCGCAGCCGCGGAGGCACAAAAAGGCTCTTGTGGCCGCTGCAGAGTTGCGAGGATCCGCGGTTCGGACCCCTCCGGCTGTGCGAGGCACCCCCGAGCCGAAGACACGTGTGGCCGGGGGAAGAAAGCCGAGGGTTCAGTGGAGAACCGCAGCCCTTCAGCCGGGCTCCGGGAGCGCCCACGGCCGGCGCCGTTGCCGGAGGCCGTTGCTTGGCGACGCCGGCGCGTTGTAGCCGCGGCCGTGGCGGAGGATGGTGAAGCTCTCCAGGAAGCCGCTCTTCTCCTCGGGCCCGCAGGCCCTCTCGGCAGCTTTCTTCGGGCCTGTGGCGCCGGGCAATCCGGTGGTAGACAGCTTCGAAGCCGAGCTGCGGGACGTCCTGGGCTTCTTGCGGCGTCTTCGAGGCGCGGGGGAGGCCAAATCGCCGAAGCAGCGCGAACTGCACCGCCGCGGGTAGGGGCTGCACCGACACCCCCCTCGTTCCCGCGTCGCCGACCCGCCCCTGCCTCAAACCCTCTCTTCCTTCACCGCTCCCCTTTGCTGTCCTCCAGTCCCTTCCCTTCGCGTATCCCAGGAAGGACTTTCTGTCCTTCCCGCCGGGTACCACCGTGGCACCCTCCTCGCTCCTTCCCGGCTCCCTCATCATCCCAGAGGTCGGGAAGCCTCTTTTCTCCCGCTCCCCATGGCTTGGGGAAGCTACCTAGTTAGGAGGTGATTCACCTGGGTCAGCTTCTCCAGCCTTGTGCTAAAACACCAGCAGTCTGTTTTCTTTCTAAAATGCAGATGACTTAGAATCCAAGAATCATAGAACCATAGAATGTTTAGGGCTGGAAGGGACCTCCAAAGGTTATCTAGTGCAGCCCCCCTGCAGTGAGCAGGGACACCCTCAGCTAGACCAGGCTGCTCAGAGCCTTGGCCAACATCACCTTGAATATCTCCAGGGATGGTGCCCCAACCACCTCCTTGGGGAGCCTGTTCCACTGATCCACCACACTTCTTTTTCAGCACTTCCTAGAAGTCAGTGCTTTAGGGTAAAAGCACAAGGTGGTGTGGAAGTTGGCAGCACCACTGTAGAGCTTGAGCTTTCTGGTAGGAAAACCCTTCTGCAGCACTGGAGCAACTGGCAGCCACCAGTTGTTGCTACTGCTGCAAGGGTGGATACTTGTAGACATGTGGATGCCTTCAAGAAATGCACTCACAGCAGTGCATCACACAGCTCTTTTTGTGCATGTGGCTCTGTTGGGGTATTTTTATACCCACGGGTGGAGGCAGAGCATATGGCAAGGAGAACTGTGCAGATTTGTTTGCTCACGTCCATGCCTGTCTGTGGGTATGCATAGATCTAGGTTGTGTAGTGCAGTTGGGATAAAGCAGCTGGGATGGATGTGTGATTCATATGTCTTCTATAGACTGTGCATTTCTCATGTGGCTTCTCTTAGGTATGGTATGAGAGATGATTTCAGCTGCTTATTTTAACCTAAAGGGTTGATTTTCTATCAGTGTTTGAGCAGTGTCAGCAATCTACTTGTCTTTAATATAAAAAAAAGTACTGGGGTACAGGGTCATTAGCTTGTCACTTAGGTGAAGCTTCTACCTTACTTATGTCACTTTGCTAGATGGAGTTCACAAATAACCCCTCTCTAAAGGAGCTGTGTACATTTCCAGGAGGTACTGAGATTTTGCAGCTTGGAGATCTTTCCTTTTCTAAGGTATCTGGATTTCTAACGTGGTACTTTCATCATCATGTCTAGGCTTGGGTCTGCCATGCAGGTGTTGGGCTCCAGGCTTTTGTCTCTAGTGTTTTGATTCTTTGAATCCCAAATATTGGGTTTTGGTTCTGATTTTTATTTTTTTTTCTTTAGCTGATTTGTATTCTTACTTTGAAAGTCATCCCCTCTAGGCCTCTTAAAGAAGGAGCAGGCCCTGTCTTCTTCAAACCAGTATTTTGTAGGTGTGACCAATGCCCACACATAACTCAATGTTTTCACATACAAAGAATTCTGTGTTCAACATGGAGATGAGAAATAGTGCTACCTGGATCTTGGCAGGAACAACTTAGATGTTCCTAACAATTTCTGAAGGTAATGGCTATTACAGATGCTTTCCTAAATGCTCTAAAGACTTCTTGCTGTGTCATTTGTCAAGCTGCTTTTCCTGACATGGGTTGAGATCAAAGTATCCTTGTCATTTGAGGAGCAAGGAAAGGAGCTTCCACATGGCAAGTGTGGTCAGTTTAGAAAAGTAAAATTGTTGTCTTCATTCCTCCAATGCTGTCAGCCTTTGATGTTGGTAAGTCAACAGTAAGGCCATAATTTAGTCACAGTGTTCTAGTGTAAGGAACAAAAATTACTGAGGACTTGCCCTGTACTGGAGTTGCGAACCTTTTCAATCAGTAGAATCAATCTAAAGGTTTTTCCCTCACCTAAATGAGAAATTGTTTTACCCCATTTTTCTTGGCAAAGGCACTATCAAAGGATTACCTTGAACTATTGATTTTTATCTTGCATGGCTTAGCCACCCTTATTTAATAAGGCATCTTTTGGTATGTTTCAGAAAATCCTTTACTCCCTGTGGTAAAGACTTTTGGCCCAGAAGTATTGCCATGTGGGCCTTACCCTGTGCACACTATTATTGGGTTAGGTAAATTTGTTTTTATTATTCATAGAACGATTGAAAATAAAGACACTTAATCCCTGAGCTCCAACAGCCCAGTGTTTTTTTAAAGAATTAATTTGCTTAACTGGTTATTCTGGTGTCCTACAGCCTGTTTAAAGGAAAGGCTGAGCTGTTTGGGAAGTGTCTCACTCTCCTCCTTTGTCTGTGTCAAAGAAACATTCTTGTGTGATGAACTCACTCGTAGTTAGTCATGGTATTGTAGCTGATACAGTTTACCTTAACTGAAGTAATTGAAGTTGTAAATCTAGTCAGATTTGTCACTACTTTACTAAAATAGTTTATTTCAGATTTGTTACTTGTTTATTACATTCAAGAATCTGAGATGTTAATATGAGCATTCAAAGCAAAAAAAAAAAAGATGACCTTCACTGGGGACTTTCCAGCTGATCAGTCTTAAAGAAGTTTATCAGGCTCAGCTGCCAGAGCTTTACCCACAGACATTCTTACTATCAGTTGCTTTACAGCCTTAGGACCTGATAATTAACTTTGGGGTTTTTTTTCACTTCTTTCTCCCTCCCCCACCACTAGTTTCTATCTCACCTCTTGGACTTAGGAAGTCTTCCTTTGGTAGCCCAAGGGAGCTCTGCTCAGATGCCTGACAGATTCCTTCACTTTAGAGCATCTTTGCAGATTTATCCCTATTAACTGGAGTGGGACACTTCTCTCAGTATACAAGTGACCACCCAGGCAGTTAATTTCTTATGGATGGACCAGGAGGGGCTCATTTCTCATTTGGAAGGTGGTCTTTGGTGGATGGGGCTATGGTTTCCTTTAAAAACATAGCATCATGGAATCATTAAGGCTAGAAAAGATCATCAAGTCCAACCAACTTCCCCAACATCATCACAACCATTAAACTCTGTCCTGAAGTGCCATGTCTACACATTTTTTTTTTGCCTTAGAAGATTTTATTCAAATAGTTGCTTTTGGCCTGGTTTGTGCTGTTACTGTGTTTTTCCTTTAGCATACATCTCTAGAATGTCCTACTTATTTCTTTGCTGCTTACTTTCAAAAACTGGGACTTGTGCTGAGATGATACTTTTAGAAAAAAAAGATGGGATTATGTTTGTTGCAATTCTTTGATATAAAGATCATTTTGACAGGTTCCTCATACATCCATCTGTTTCACCTTTAAATGAAAGGTAGATTGCAGTTTTCTGTGTGGAAAAAAAAATGTTACTTATCGTGCTTTTATTGGGAGTCTTCTTATAAACTGAAATGAAGAGCTTTCTGGGAGTCAGTGAGAATGGATTCCAGTTCCTGACTGCTAGAAAATAATTTAAGAAAGTGCCCTGCATTCTGTTCTACCACCACTGCTTTAAGAGATTGAAAAATTCCATCCACCTGACACCAGTAACCATAATGTTTACATGTGAGAATTCAGCTAGCAGGTGATTGTCAAACATTAGTTCCTGTCTCTTCAATTTTTGCCCTTCCTCATAAATTGCTATGTATGAATAATTTAGGTGGTGTGGTTTCACAAGGCTCTCTTTGCTGAGGTTTCTGAACAAGTGATTTGTTAAGAGAATAAATGTAAAAGATGCCTGGCACTGTGAACACTGTCAATACTATTAATAATTGGGTAACAGGATTCTTTCCTGAACATCCCTCTGCTTATCATCAGCCTGATGAATTATTGTTGTGCATTTTGAATACAGCTTTCATAAAGAAGTTTATGGTGGGAAAGTTGTACTCAAGGGTACTAGGACATCAAACAGCAGGCAATAGGGACTACAATACTGGTGTGATGTAGTCAGCTCCACTGCAGAGGAGGCAAACTGCTTAGAGCCAGTTACTGTTTATGGGAGACTTGCTGGTTCAGCCAAATAAGTGATTTGTTACACAAAGTCATCTTTGATGACAGCTGTGGCTGGAATAACAGGCAGAGGCAACAGAAGAACGTGACAATTATTGCCATAAAATCTTTTGTATTTTAACAAATGTGTCATTTGCTTCTCTCTGAATCCTACTGTTTATGATTCAGATTTCCTGAACATTTCATTCCAAAAGTAGATTGTGCTAGTGGCTTTCTAATGACTTTCTTCTTTCAGGATTCATGGTATAGCTCTATATACCATAGCTCTATATTCTGTGTTTTTTTCCATGGCTACCAGCTCCCAAGTTGCTCCTACCTGACATGCGTTGTTATTTTCAGATCTTTTTACCCTGCTCTTAGATTAGTTGTTTCCAGTCCAATAATTGCTGTGAGCTGTAATTAATAGAATTTCTTAAAAATATCAGATTATTTCTTCAAACAGAACATCTCAAATACTAGCTGAGAGGTGGAACTTATTTTCCACTTGAACAATGCAAAAGGATTAATACCAAGACATTTAAATAAGAATTTACATAGGAGAAAATTTCACCTGTTTTAAATGTGTGATAAAAACGAATGACAGAAATGAAACCCAGAAATGTCCTTAGCTGTCTGTTAAATGCAGTTTTGATGATAACTTGTTTTGAAATATGTAGATGTTCAAATAGATTGGGAAGAAAGGATTTTTTTTTTTTTTTTTTTTTTTTGCAGTTCCACTGCAAGTTGAAGCTTTCCTGATTTGTTTACTTGTTATGACAGGTTTACTGCCAGAATAATCTGAAACCTTTTCTCCTCTATCTTTTTTAGAGCAAATACTTTGTTTAATATTTGGATCAAATATAAACCTCGACTGCCAGAGTGGTATTACAATGAAAAACTTCTGAAAGTTGGTGATTCCCTTGCTCAGATCAAAGTAAGTCATATGAAAACAAAAAAGACTCAGTCACAGTCTTTGTTACATTATGTTCCTATCCTACTTTAATTTTTAATCATATTTTACTAGAAGCAATTTAGAAAGCAGCAAAAACATACAAAAGAATTCCCATGAGAGTTGGTGGTTTGTTTCTCTTGCCTATTATTGTCAAATTGCCCTGCTTTTTCATGTCTTTTTCCATAGCTGTGTTTTCTATGTACCCATTGCCTTTTTAAACCCCCAAAAATCTTTATTTAATATTTATTTGATGTTTCAGTACAGTAGACTACAATCTCTGACTGCGCCAGTAGATGCTTCTGAAGTACAAATTGACAATGATAGAGCAGTGGTAGTTAGTTTGTTCCACTGAACCAACTCTGTGCTCAGTTAACCAAAAGTGAAGGTAAAGAATTGTCAGGAGAGGAACAGAAAACAAAAACCAGAGCACAATTACGTATTATACAATGATATGTATTGGCAAGGCTCCTGTATATTGAATTATGTGTGAATTTCTGATCTCTTCAAAAACAGATAAATTGCAACTAAAAAAGATTCAGGAGTTAGATTGTTGAAGACATTGAGAGTATATAAGGGATCTTTCACTACATGGTAACTCCATTTTTATACTTTCTATGCCACTGAAGATGGAATACTGGGTTAGCAACTGTTGGTCTGACTCAGTAAGGTTGGTTTTATATTTTCTTATATAATATTTGTCCTTTGTGTCTGCTGGGAAAAAAAGCCCCCAAAGGTATGCCACTTATTACCTCAGTGATATTTGTGTTAGAAGATCATGTTATAAAATCTGTGCATTTCAAAGGTAAATACTAAACAACACTCAGAAGCAGCTGAAAGATGTGCACTTGAAAGCTAGTTGCAAGGCATTTCTCATAGGGTTGAAGAAAGGTGTGTGGTCCTGAGTGATACAGTTCTGAAGGAGTGAAAAGACAAATGGTATAACACCAAGTTCTGTGGTAGGTGGGGTAGAACTTATTCCATAAGTGTCTTTCTTGACTCTCAGTTGAAAAGTACTGGTGATTATTTTAAATGTTGTTCTGCTTGATGTTATATAAGACTTAATGATGTGTAGCCTTTAAAAAGGAATTCCTGAATGAGAGTAGTCAACAGGTAAGCACCAACTTAACTTTCTAACTTCCTGCTATTAATGCCTTCTCACCTTAGATTCCTTCCTTATGCTATCTATCTTCAGGACACACCTAAATTCATTATGTCATATATCTGGAAATCAACCCATTAGTCATCATACTTATCAGTGCTGACTCTTTTATTTTCCCTCTCCCTGTCTGCCTGTATCTGCCTGTTATCTCTTGTCATACACATATATTTGCTCAGACTGTGGGCAGCAAGAAAGTGGCACCAGGACCAGTAAACTCTGGGGACAGAGCACTACTTTTTCTTCTTTTTTTTTGGGGTTCCCTAACTCAGGGGAGCCAGAAGGAGGAAGGAGAGGTCCAGCAGGACTTGGCAACTCTCATGGGTGAAGCCAAGAGGATGACACTGGGGGTGTTGACAGGAAAACTGTTGGAGATTTAGATGTGGCAAACCCAAAAGTGCCACTCAGGCCGCAGGCACGAGAGGAAAGGAGCCCAGAGGACTCTTTGCTGGATGGTCCCCATCAAAATGGTCTCTACTTGGCAAAAGGCCATGCTCCTGTCACCAATCCAAATGGATGTGGGAATTCAGACAGAGCTTCCACAGAAGGATGTGGGTGTGCAGATGACAGTTTGCAGAGGATGCTGAGGATGTTACCTACTTGGACTTTAGTAAGGCCTTTGACACAGTCTCCCACAGCATTCTCCTGGAGAAACTGGAGAATCGTGGTATAGACAAATGTATTCTTCACTAGGTTAAAACTGACTGTCTGGCTGTTCCCAGAGAGTTGTGATCAATGGGGTGCAATCCAGCTGGCTGCCAGTCACCAGTGGTGTCCCTCAGGAATCAGTTTTAGGGCCAGTCTTGTTTGGCATCTTTATTAATGACCCGGATGTGTTTTTAAGAGCACCCTCAGTAAGTTTGAAGATGACACCCAATTGTGTGGGGGTGTTGATCTTGAGGGGAGGAGGCTCTTCAGAGGCACTTGGGACAGGTTGGGTTGTTGGACCAAGACCAACTGCATGAAGGGCAATGAGGCCAAGTGCTGGGTTCTGCATTTTGGTCACAACAACCCCCAGCAGTGCTAAAGGCTTGGGGATGAGTGGCTGGAAAGTTGCCCAGCAGAAAAGGACCTGGGTGTGCTGTAGACAGCTGGCTGAACATGAGCCAGTGTGTGCCCAGGTGGCCAAGAAGGCCAACAGGACCCTGGCTTGTGTAAGGAATAGTCTGATCAGCAGGAGAAGGGAAGTTATTGTGCCCTTGTACTCGACCCTTGTGAGGCCTCATCTTGGGTGCTGGGTTCAGTTCTGAGCCCCTTGACTTTGGGTTCTAAGAGTTATCACAGCCTGAATCTATGCATTAGATGACACAAATGACTGACCATAGCTGTTCATGGAAAGTAAAAGTTTCTGTGTGTGGCTGTGGCTTTCACGTGGCAAAGAGGAGAATAGGGCCATGTGAATCAGACCCCTCAGATGATAAATGATACTATGGTGGCAGGAACTTAGATTGAAAAAGGGAAGTGTTAGAACATACTTCTGAATTTTCTGTGATTAAACATGATATGATCATTTTTTATGGTCACATCTTTGTTCAGAATGTATCGTGACTGGTGTGTGTGCGTGCACTAGAATTAGTGGAGTTGGCAGAGAAACTTCTACATGATCTTTCCTTCAGGAAGTGGTGGAGGTGATTCAGTAAATGGCACATCCACGTGTGAGTCAGGGCTGAGCTATAGTCTCAGCATGATGTCAGAGTGGTTCAGCTTGCTGCTGGGGAGCTCTCTTTTGAATGAGGCATAAATCTCAACATCCTGTTTGTTAACCCCTCTCAAAGACCCAGTGGCAGTTTCTGGTTTATTAATGCTGGCACCTATTTCATTCTGTTCTAGTGCATCTTACTCTTTCTTTCCTCTTCCTCTGTTCTGTTATAAAAAAAGACCTTGAATCAGGTAAACAGGGGAGAGAGGAATGATTACATCTGTATATTGTTTATAAAGTTCTATATTAGGACGTACTTTTCTCAGAAGTGCCGTATCATTATCAGTACTGTTACAAAGGTACAGAACATCTTTGAGTTTATTACATTAGCCCAGGGTTATACTTCACAATTTTTCTCTGATATGTCATATTTATGATGAAAATAAACAGAAGCTTTCAAAACATTTCTTGGTTTGTCAACCTTTCACAAGCTGAGTGATCACATTAGAAATTATATTAGGCATCACATTAGAAATTATATTTAGGCTGGACTTGATGATCTCAAAGGTCTTTTCTAGCCTCCACAATAATTCTGTGTAAATATTGCTGAATGTTTGTCTGAAACATTAGTGTTTTACTTCCATCTGTGCTTTCATATTGATACTAAAAAATAAAGTTAATTAAAAATGAACACATGTTTAATAAAAATATACAATTTATACAATATATTATTTATTCTTCAGGAATATAAACTGGCACTCCTACAGTGCTATGGAAGATACCTTCAGCAGTTTGTTTCTGTAAGCCTTGATGATATCACACATGATGTGCATCAATTTAAATCTACCTTCTTTCCAAATGGTTTCAGAGACAAAAGTGCAGCACTCACGGTAGGTTTTTTATTTGTTTGCCTGCTTGTTTTTGGTCAAAGTTATTCACATATTCAAAATAAGTAGCCACAAGTGTACTTTGTATTAATTAAATATTAACTAATCTTTCATTGTTTGTTGATATGGATTACATTGAGATTCAGCAGTCTTAGGAATGATATGAATATCCAGAGTTGGTGTTTAAGAGGATATGTGTTTATGCTTTTGTGGCATAAGTCAACTACTATCAATTTAAATAATTTATAATAGTCTACAGTAGTTTTTTGCTCTGGAATGATAGGTATTGAGGGGAAGAGAAACAACACACTTGTAAAAGGGAAAAATAATGTATAAGAGAGAGAAAGAAGATTTCTGTGATACAGATGGAGAAGCAAAGTGCAGAAAAGTTAAGACTGGATTGAATTTACAGAAGAAGTCCTCTACAGAGAAGCCAGGCATTATTCTTTGAGTATCAGTTTAATGCCACAATGGTGGTTCCTCCCTGTGCCCATTTCAGCAGCCCTGGTGCTAATGGTCCAGCAACTTCTAAGCACTTTCTCCACATTCCAATGCTTGTTTTAATGTCACACTGATATTTTTTCCTGCTAAGCTTGATTTTTTCAGTCTCATTTTGCTGATGTGAAACTGTCCTGTGCATTTATTTTAACTCTACTGCTTAATATTATGTATTTTTCCATGTGTTTCAGTTCCATGCTTAATATTATGTATTTTTCCATGTGTTTCAGTTCCATGCTTTGCAAGAGAGAAATGTTTGCATTTATCAGATGGTTTTCAGCAGTGACAGAAACCTCCAGAACCCAGAGTCCCTGCACACTTGTTTCAATGTCTTGTCTTCACTACAACTCACTATGCAAGTGGCTCTACCTCAGGAGAATTTGTGTTGGCTTGTCTACAATGGTAACTCAAGCTTTCCATTTCCATTTCTTGCCTAAGCAAACCTGGGGAGGGAAATATTATATTTTTCTTTAAGGTCAACCTAAGGATTATGAATAAATCTCTAGTTAGTCTTCAGTCACACTAGGGTAGGCTTTTTTTTTTTTTTTGTTTATTTTCTTGTTTCTCTAAAATAAGAGATTTTAAATTGAGATTTCTACACAGTGTGCCTTTTTTCATGTGAAGTATTGTAAAAGTTATAGCTTTTTAGTCATAGGTGAGG
>JAOEGS010023705.1:0-21776 GCA_025447755.1 Corythornis vintsioides | reverse complement strand
CATTTTAACGATTTAATTCTTTTATTCTGTTACTTCATTTTTGCAACTATTATCACCCAAGACTGTAGTGGCTTCATCTTCTCTAATTTAAAAGTAGTTATAAAGAAATAATTAGTTTATTTTTCAGCCTTTGGAAATAACAACTAAGAAAAAATTTCAGCTGGTTAGCATAACAAATTTCATGTAGGATTATGGAATTTACCTGTTTTCAATTTCTTTTAATTTCTTTTTGCAGGTACTATTCACATTTACAACATCTGCAGACATTTGATGATGATAGGTCAGTCTGCTAAGGTATGGCAAAATAAATGGAAACATGTGAAAAATTAATGAAAGCCTGGAAAATGCACCTGTATTTTGCATAATACCCTAACTTTTCTTTTTTATTGTCATTGCCAGTAGTAGCTCTTTGTCACAAAGACACAAAGAAATGCAAAATGTGTAATTTCTTATTCCTTGTGCTTCTGGGATCTGCTCCTTCCTCAGTTGTGGAATAGAGTTCAGCAAAATGTCTTTGTTGGGATGGGATAGGTTAGTGGGGTTTTTTTTAGTGTTCTAGATATTTTTTTTTTTTTTTTTACTATATTAAGTCCCCATAACTGATCTTTTGTTTATTAAACGTAGAAATGTGCTGACACCTGGTGGCTAGGCTTTTAGTTGTAAGGAATTGATTAAAAATGAGTTGGCCTTTCCCCCCTTCCCCTTTATTAACTACAAATGTATTTTTTGTTTTTCTAAGCTTTTTTCTCCTAAACAGCTTTAAGTCAGTATAATTTCTTATGTGTTGATTATATTAATCTTTCATTGAGAAGGGATTTTAATTTTTGTTTTTAGTTCTTTTTACCTTTGAACATCTTTTATTGAAATCAGAAGTGATTTCACACTTTCTTTCATGTGTTCAGGATTTGACTATCTAGGAAACAGAGGAACTGTTAGTAGATATTTCAGATTCTTTAAATAAAGATAAAAATAAAATCTGTATATTGACTTAGAATGTTAGGGGTTGGAAGGGACCTAGAAAGATCATCTAGTCCAACCCTCCTGCCTGAATTTAGGAAGAAGGTTGTGGATATTTTGCATCCCACAGGGAACAGCTGACCTGGAGAAAATACAAGAGCAAGATATTGTTCAAGCAATTTAGTAGGACTAATTCTACTAAAATTAGACTGCTGCAATGACTGTGTTTGCCCTAAATTTAGGGTGAAGAACTGACAGTGTACTTCCATGGTTGTTAAATGTAGACTGCCACAAAAAAAGGCAGACTCCACTGCATCCCAAAGAAGCATGGTGATTTAGTTGAAAACTAAAAGGAAAAAAAAAATGAACACTAGGGCTAACACAAAGGAGAGGCTTAACTATCAAGATAAGAGCAGATGAGAGAGGAGAGCAGGACCTCTGACATGGTAACAAGGGTAAAGTGGAGTGATTGGGGTAGCTTGGAGGATAAAATATAATGCTTCACTACAGTTACAGATAGAAAAAAATCAGTAATATCTAGGAGGAATGATTTGTAGTCAATGAAACATGATAAAATTAATATTATTTCTGTGACTTAAAAAAAATAATTATTTTTTCCTACCTGTCTTTATATATGTCCTTTACTAATAGAAAATATATTTAGATAAGTTAAAATTTATTTAGTTTGAAACTGGATTTCTTCAATACAGGTCCTGGAATACTTACTTTGGGCCAGTATATGTATGGAATCATCCATTCCACTCTTAGCTGTCCATTATTTGCCATGGAGAACCACCTTATATGCTGCAATTTCTCAGTGTTACTTTGATTGTCAAGCCAGCATTCATGGAGAGGTACCCTCATTTACCATTCACAGCATTTCAGATCTCAGCAAATGAGAAATAAAGATTTATTTACATATTCCTGCTTTTTAGCTAATCATATGTCTCCATTTCTGCCCATATTCCAAAATTTAACTGCAAAGTGGAGTGTTCCCACATGTAAAGGAGGCAGTTCAAAATTAAATACACTAGTACTTTGTAATATAATTATAGTCATGGACTTCTAGTTTTAAGTAGTGGCCATCCCCTGTGATCACATAAAAAGGTATTTTGCAGATGTTTGATTTTCTTTGTCAGTTGTCCATGTCCTGGATTTTATTGCAGCTCTTTGCAGCTGTCAGAACTAAAGAATGATATCACATTAAATACCAATATTGAATATAAAACCAGAATATATGTAATCTGTAAAATTTTTTTAATACTTTGGACAGGTATTTGCTCGCCGTGGTCTGTTGAAAATTGATGAGCTGAAGCAATTAGAAAAGATCAGTTCTTCAGTGGAAAATTCAGAGACAAAAAAGATTTTTCAAGAGGCCACTTTAAAGGTATTTTATTTATTTATTTTTTTTTGCAATTTATTTTAATCTGCAATTTATTCTAAACACGTAGTTACAATCTCTATGAACAGAACATGTAACAGAGTTTTTAACTTGTTTTTTTCCTTTGTGTCAGATGTCAGTAATGATTTTCAAGAGAGCAGTGTATGAATCCAGAAGAAAGTCCAAGTCCTACCTTCGACCTAAGTTAAAAGTTAGCCTCAAAGAAGCACAAAATGTAAGTCTAACCATCTATAGAATCCTTCTTTTTTTTTTTTTTTTTTTTATTACTTGCATGTAAGAAATAAGTGACATAATTCTGCTTAATCCACATTTTGGGAGCCCCAAAGTGGATACAGGACTCTCGGTGGAGCCTCATGAGTTCAAAGGAAAGGAAGAAAATAACCTCTAAAGACTCTAAAATAACCTCTGCAGACTCTAAAGCCAGTCTGCAGTTTGCCTCCTCTGCAACAAGAGGACACTGCTGCCTTAAGTTTGACAACTGGATAGTTCCTATAGATCCATTTAATAATATAATGGCTATTTTTAAAACATAATTATCTAATTTGTTCATAAAATCATTTAGGATAAGCTACACCTAAAATAATGTCAAGTAACCCTTTCCTGCCAAGCTGCTTTCCAGTGAGGTGACATCAGAGCTTGTTTATAAGTATTAATTTGAAAGCTAAAGTAAAGAATGTGGATCCAGCAAAGCAAGAAGGAAGCTTTCAATTTTTTTTTGTCATTTCAAATGTGCCTAGAAGCTGATCTAAAGTGTTTTTATTTGGAAAAGTGCAAAAGAAATAGAACTGAAATGTTGATTATAAGCAACATGTCAGATTATGGTGTCTCTGATTTACTCTCTGTCTGGTAGTGGTTTGGTAAACAGAACATTTAAATAAAAATAGTAAATATTTTCTTATGTAGAGCTCTGTTTTCTGTTAATAGTTTTATTTTTATGTGTTCTGCCTTGCATTTTCATGTTTGAAAGATGCCATGAGAGAATATAATCATGTTTTGCTTTCGCTGGAGTGCTGAGCATCGTAATCTCTGGTTTTCTGCAGTGTCTAGAGCTTAGCTTGTTATGGTCAAGCCTATATCATAATAAAGAGAGATCTGGGTGGCTTTAAACTCCATGGCCTTCATACTCCCACTCATCATTTCTAGTGCATTGTTTACTCGGTCAGACACCATGCAGCAGTGGGTCTGGTTGCTATGAAATCACAGAGCTTAAGTACTGCACCCACTTAACATTAAGCACTGCTAAGCCTTTGAAGCATGACATTCATAGCAACAATATACTTTACAGCCCATTATTTTCTGTTTGAAACATGTGCTTAATTTCTGATTGAGACCTGTCTTTCCTTTATTGTAACTCAGTTTAGATGCTGCAAGGCTTACATTACCTTTGCCTTGCCCCACACAGCTGCCATGGCCTCGCAATGCTACCGACCAGCTGCTGATTGCAATGTTTGATGGTGCTGCAGCTCAGTTCTTTGCTATCCTGGAAGCTCTAGCTGATAGTAGCAGGAGAGTGGTGCACCTCAATCCACCAGTTCCTGATGAAATAGAAATTCGTGATGTCATTTCAGAGCTTTTTTATGCAGGCCTGGAAATCCTCTCAGGTAACAGCATAGAAAAGCAGAGTGTTGGTGAGGAGCACACACTTCCATTTGATTTATTTCTTCTTTGCTGTGAAATAAGATAAAATGCAAGAAAACTGGTTGATGTCTGTAGTCCATTATATCAGTAAAATTCTGTAGTCATTTATGCCTGTCTTGTCTGAATACAATGCAGTTCACTTTCTCCAGAGCAGCTCATGTGGTGCTGTGCCTTGCAGTCGTGTCTAACACAATGCTTTGGCTATTGCTTAGCAGTGCTTGCACAGCACCTCTCTCCCAGCAAGGTCAGTATGCTGGGATAGGTCATAGCTGGGAAAGCTGACCTGAACTCACCAAACAGCTATTCCATACCATATGATGTCATGCTTGGCAATAAAACCTGAGGCTGAGGTGATGCAGAGACAATTGTGCTCATGGTGTTTGTCTTCCCAAGCAACTACTACACATCCTGAGGCCCTGCTTTCCAGAAAGCAGCTGGATATCTACTTGCCTATGGGGACCAGTGAACAAGTGCCTTTTGTTTTTTTGCTTTGCTTACATATACAGCTTTTGCTTGTCTTAGTAAATTATAATTATCTCAACCCATCAGTTTTCCATCTTATTTTAATCTCCTGTCCTGTTGAGGAGGGGAAGTGAGAGAGCAGCTGGGTAGGGCTCTTGAAGCTACACAAAATCAACATAGCATGATATTTCTAGTATTTTTTTCAAGAAAATAACTCAGAATTAGATTTATAAAATGATAAAAAACGCTGGGCTTTGTAATTCCTTCCAAATATTTTTTTTTTGCTGGGGTCTGTGCTGAATGTAGAGATTCTTCATTAATAAAAGAAGATATAGAGACTAAACACAGTTCAAAATGATGTTTTCTTGATATGATTACTGGCTAATTGTAATATAACAAGTCAAATACAATATAAATTGATTTAATGAATTCTCTGTATTAAAGGTGGAGTGAGCAGTACTGATACTCAAGGCAGTCAATGCCCCAATCATTTTGGTATAATTAATGCATCATCCAGCCATCTGCAGTTGATACTAGCAGGTAAACTAGCATTGAATTTTCAAAGGATTCTGTGCCAAGTAATAAAAATATTTTGTAAGCAGAATTAATTTCCATTTTAGTAGCAGTTCTGTGCATAAAGGGAATACAAGATGCTGCCTTTGCATGAGATATGCTTGTTTATCCATACAATGTCAAGGCAAAAGGGATTATCTACAGATATTATGATTTTCTTAACACAGATATTTAAATAGCTTATAGCAATGTATGAACATTGTGATTACATACTGTTCAGCATAGCAGTTCATCTTGGTTTGTCTTTGTATTTACCAAAACCCAAATTACTAAATTAAAGTGAAATTAAACTTTTGAGTAAATTCATATATATATATATATATAAAAGAGAGAAAATATTTTTGTCATCACTGCAGGAGAAGAGAAGGTGTCTGCAGATGCTGCTGTGAAATTCATAAAATTAGCTTTCAGCTATGAAGAGTGGGATGTGTTTGATTCTGCTCTTGAATTATTTATTAATTTTCTTCAGGTAATCCAGATACTATTTAGACATTCTTTATGTATTCTTTTCCTATGAGGGTGAGTATTCAAAGTACATATTTTTAAGACAAATTTCTATGGTTTTTTTTTTTTCAATTAGGAACAAAAATTAACTCAAGATGATCCCACATGGAAGAAAGCAGAGATGGAATTCAAACTTCTGATACTGATGAGACCTTTGCTATTTCCAGGAATAAGTAAACATGTTAGTGAAACTAACACTAAAGAAGCTGGGAGGCCTCATAGTTCTGAAAAGGAGCAAACATTTAGAAGTGAGTGATGTTCACTTATAGATGTATTTACATTTCAAATCTTTTATTATTTAAATATGGTAGTATTTTGTGACAAAAACTGCACCTATTGAATTTTGTCCACTTTTCATCTGCCAAACCATGACTTTATACCATTTCCTCCAAGTGTGGAAATTCATGATGTATGTTAAACATGCATCAAGTTGTATGCAAAGATGTAAAATGAATGCATGTTTCCAGACAGGTTTTCAGAAAAGAAGTGAATCAAACACTTTTGACTTTGTCAGTTCTTTGTTTATATAAAACTTCTTAACACTGAAGCAAGAAATACTTGTTAAAGCAACTGTTGTTTAATTCTGTGACATTCTGAAAACCTACAAACATCTTGAAAACTTTCTGGTTCCAAAAGTACAAATGCTTCAGAACTGAATAAACTTGGGAATATCTATCCCCTTTTTATTTGCTGTTTCCTGGACCATATTATCTGTTGGTATAAACTGGTAAATCAGTGAACTCAGATGTTTTCAAACATAGATTTGTAACTAGAAATAACATATTGCTTTTCTTTTCTTCCAAATGTTGAATGTAGATGATTCCTTGAAGCATGAGGAGCCTTATGATCTTATCATTTTGGCAAGAACAATGCTTTCCTCTGTATCCACATCTGAGGAGGTAATAGAACTAGAGACATTTCTCAATGAATCTGTAATGAATAAATGCATATAATTGAAGACTAAAAGAATCACTTGCATGATAGCAAAGTACAAGAATGTAAAAAAAGTACTTATGAAATGTGATCAATATGTGATTTTTTAAAATATTTTTTTAATTGGTGCTGTGTAATCAGGCTATTTAAAAATATTTAATGCATATTAAATCATAGTGCTAATTGCATGTTTCAGCTAATCAGGCAGAGATCAAATATCTTCAGGTATAGTAGATTTAGTTGGGCAGATATGCTCAGCTGTAGAAAATATTCTGTAACATTACAGAAATGGGAGCAGTTACCCTGAGGAAAGATAGTGCCTTTATAGCAGCAGTATGCCTGCAATTTAAGGTAAATTCTCACTGCAAACAAACAAACAAGCAGTAGAAACAGCAAAACCAGAGTGGGATATTTTTGTGCTGAATTCTCTAGGACAGAATAATCCCATTATAGATCTGATGGTTTATTCCCTGAGCAACCACTTGTAGTTCACTTCCTCAGACTGAGATTTCCCTTGATGTGCTGTAAGGGAAAAACAATGACAGTGCAGTATCTCCACTAGCATTTACATTAAAATAGTTTGTGATCCAATGACCAATTTTCCTTAAAAAAACCCTCTTCTGCTAATATGGCCTATCTCAACTGCAACATTTATTTTAGATCTAATTTGAATATTGCCCCAGTATAACTAGAGCACACTAATTGTCTGCTTTAATGTAATATTTGGTGTCAAAATATTTTGCCTGGAGGTAGTTATACTTTTAGACAGCAGGTTTAGCAGGTTTTGTTACATGACAACTGTCTCATGGAGGTTACCTGGATATAAACTCTCTGGATTCTTCTACACATTCTCAGGAATCTCCTCAGTACCTATTCTTTTCAGGGAAGAAAGGCAAATTCTCCCCTGATTAATAGAGAATTCACTGGTGGTGAAGTTACATGATATAGCTGATTTTGATCATTTTTTTACAAATATTTAAATACTGTAATAAAAAAACCCACTTTAATAAGCTCTGCCCAACCCCTCCATTTCATTATTTAAAGTTACTTTTAAGATCTTGACAATAATAGAAAAGAAAAAAACAAACAAACCAGAACAAACAATACCTAAAATGTCTTGTATAGTTAGTGTTTCTGAGTGTTTTGAGAGTGTTTACATCCATACCTGTTTCCACAACTGTGTTGTTTTTTTCTTTCCAGAATATCCAACCTGACAAAGAAATTCTTCTTGATGCAATAATGTTTTTGTGGCAGAAGTGTAAAACAGAACTCCAGCAAATCCAAACAACTGGAAGTGACTACTTAAAATACAAAGCTTACCAAGTAATCTTTTATTAATTATAGCTTATTTGCCTTAATATAAATGCAACCTGTTCTAGTAAAGCTAAGATAAAATATTGATATCTAGTCTAAGACATTTTCTTGTAATAAAATGAAGATAAATCTGCTTTACTGACATTGTGAATGGTATATAAACTCTGAACACGTTGTGTTTCCATATGTCAAGATCAAAATCTCTCTTAGCCTGTTCCCAGCAAGGTAACCCATTCTCTGCCACGTTGGAAAGAAGCTAAACCACTGAATATCATTTGGGCATGACGTAAAAAAAAGCATTTGATTTGTTGTTATGGAATAGATCAATTTATTTCCAGAAAGTTCCCTAGATCAGTTGAAGAAAGTGGCTAAAATCTTCAAGCTTAAGAGAAGAAAGATGGCATCAATAGTATTTGACCCCTGCATAGTGCCACAGCCTGACCTTGTGCTTTTCTTGAGCCTGAGAGGCTCTAGGTGAAATGCAGTCTTCTGAACCAGAATTTACACTACTTAGCCAAACAGTTTCTGGGGGAGTTCATTTTGTGGGAAAATATGGGGATAAATAAGAGACAAATGATCAGATCAGCTGGAAAGCTTACCACACTGTGACAGCTATAAAAAATGGACCCACAGAAGATTCATAAACCTTTCTAAAATAATAACTAAAAAGATAGTGTATATATATATAAAAAAAAAAAGCCTGCTGTATGAAGAAATAGGGGCACTGAAGCAGCATCAATTCAGCAGCTCTGTCTGGTGACATTCAGAAAAAGAAGTAAAGTCCAAGACAGGATTTGTGTCCATGTTTATGAATATTTTTAAACAATTTGGAGTGCAAAACCCTATCTACCTCTGTAATGCATCAGTATCTTCCAAAATTTTGTTTTAACTCTGTCTTGATTCTTTCTCATTCTTTTTTTTTTAGTGGTTTTATTTACTCTGGATAATAAATGAAGTAATTCAGAAGAGCAGCACAGCAGATACTAATGTTATAATGGTTGCAGAAATATCCTTGTGGCTAACTGCAACATTGGAAAATATAGCTGATTCTACAAGTACATCTGAGAAAAAAGCAGGTAAAACTTTCAACAAAACAAATGTTTTCTTTCAAGAATAACTTTCAAGATTGGAACTTCTCTCAGATGAAAACTTTGACATATATACGTGTCCAAAAATTATTGTAATGAGACAATCCTCTCATTTTGACTGATTCCTCTTGTTCTGGAAAGGAAAACACAATTCTGGATGCATTCTTTATAAATGAAAATAAACAATCCAAAGTATCTTTACAAGAGTGATAAAACCCCTTCAAGCAATATTAAATTCTAATAGCATATATCATACAAATATCACTTCACATATTTAAAAATCTTAATCTTAATTAGCTTCTTGTAAGCTAAATTAACATTAAACCCACTGTGAATAAGAGAAAATCATTTTGAGTTGATTAAAAAATGGAAAATTGAGAATAATTCTGAAACAATGTGAGGAATTAAATCAGCACAAGTTTCATTGGCTTGGATATAGTGTTGCTGTGAAATATAGGATACATTTAAAATACTGTTATTGGTTTAGCATATACTGAATTGGTATAACTGTGCATATATAACTATATATATATACATATACTATATACATACATAGTATAAATAGCTATTGTGTTTAAACCCCAAAAACCATTCAAAACCCAACATAATTAAATGTCAAAGTCAAGTACCAAAGAACTGAACTATTGCCAGACACTAAAGTTAATAGTAGAGCTAATGAAATGTTATATTTTTTTTTACTAAAGTATATTCCCTTTTCTCTTTTTCATTTTCTTCTTATAAAAAAGAAAGAAGTGTCTCTCCAGAAGATGAAACCTGTGATATGCCTGAAATATTGGTGGTAATGTTTAATTAGTTTTCATTAATACAGTGTTTTTGAATAGCATAAGAACACTTCTTTCTGCTTGAACCTTTTCATACAAGTTTGTATTTAGTTTTAGAAAGATGACATTACATACATTCATGCCAGTGCAGAGGAAAAAATCTAATCAAACACTGAAAAACTGCTTGTAATAAATACATTCCTTAATTTTTAAAGTGCAGTTTCATTCTTTTATAACTCTTTGAATTAGTAAATTGGGTTTTGAGAGCAAAAAGAAAAGAAGTCCTTAATTAAAAAGGCTTAAAATGGAAAACATTGATATTAATATGTGAAAGCATGGGGTGCAGTGCCTGTATAAAGATTATTTGACAGAGTTTAAACTACCAACAGCTAAAAATAACAGCACTTTACTGTAGGCAGTCCCTGTTATAGATGTTAGGGCTATTTTCTAATGCAGTGTGTTTCTATGTTTTTTCATTTCAGAAAAGTCCTACAGAACAATTGCAAGTTGCTTATGAAAGTCTTGAAAAAGCCATTAATGTAATGAACACATTTCACTTGATGACCCTTCTACCAGATGGGAAATTGATATTTGACAACTGCTATACAAAGGTAAAGTCTACACAAACTACACTGAATCAGAATCTATAAATAATACATGGGGTTTTGATGACACAAAATTCAGATTTTCTTCATGCTTGGAAATCTTAGCATTATTAAATGTACCTCATGTAGGAAGAGAATAGAAAAAAAATATATTTGTGTGGTAGTAACAACACTTTCCCTTTCAGCAATAGATTATAAACTCTTTTAGGTTTTCTTTGGCATTATTCTTTTGGAAATAATTCTCATTCGTAGATTTCTCCTATAAAATAAATGCAGAAATCCTTTTCATATTTGTTGCTTGCAACTGCTTCTTAGTAAAATTAATTTTTGCTGCTGGAGTTCAGATTTTCTAAATATTATCATTTGACACCAACAGAATCTTTGTTCTGTGGATTGATAACACAATTTTTCTGCAGTTTTGTATGTATTACTAATCCAGTTTCCTATTGATTCTCAGGCTTTTGTCTCAGGTTTTCTTTTCCTGTTATCCATGCTTTCTCAAAGTCATTCTTCCTTACATGCTTCCTTGGATGACAGCAAATTACACAGATAAGACAAATTTCAGTGTTTTTCAACTTACTGAAACAGTAATATCAATGTCAAACATAGCAAACTAAGTAATAAAAGTTCATCTACTTACTTGCTTCTTCCTATTTATTAGGTGGACTCAAATTATCAGAATCTGAATTCTCTGTTGGGATGTGGTGATGATAAGACAGGAACAGATAATGGTTTTTTAATGGATTTACACTTGGAGCTCATTCAAGCCCAACATCGAGTAGCTGTGAAACTTCTTAAATTAACCCAAGGTAGGTTGCAGTGCAGGTAAAAGGTCTTCAAAGCTTGATTAGAATCCTCATCATTTATTTTGTAATACTATGAAATAAAAAAGAATCTGCTTTCTGAGGAGGACTGATGTTGGGCAGTTTCTCTGCCATGTACAGACAGAAATAATATACTGAATTTGCAGAATTTAGTTTTACCACATGATGCTACTCTCTAATCTCTACTCAACCAATGGAAGTTAAACTTTGCTAACAATGATAGAATAGTTTTAGTGGCATGATCAGTATAAGAATGAAATAAAAGAATATGACATGGAGCAGGGCTTTACTATGACACTATTTCTTAAGCCTTGTTACTGAAATTTTCTCAATAGCACTATGAGAATTAACTTATTTATTGCCTTCCCATATAGGTTTTCCAAATAATAGCCCAAGTCCTGTGTCTAGCAAGTCTCCTGTGAAGAATATTAAAGATTGCCATTATTTAACAGGTCAGGTTTATTAATTATATTTTTAGAAGTATAATAAATTATTGCTGCTGTTTTATAAATGTCTTAAAATATCTACTTTACAGAGACATTTATAATGAAAAAAATAAAAAAGAATAAGCTATCCAGAGCAATCTTTCTGATGCAAAAGGCAGTACAGATGTTCCCTGAAGAGTTAGCTGCTTCTTCCCAAAGGCAGCTACTGGAGGTAATATTTTTTTATGGTAGATATTATCATTATCACAGTTCTATATATTTAAGACTTGCACTACTCCATCTAACAAATGGAAGACAATTGGAAGGAGCTTCAGGGACATTGGATATCTTATGTATAAAGCTCTGGGCAGGTATAGAAGGTTCTGGATCATATGTGCATACTCTTCTACATCAGACTACTTAACTGCTAACTACTTGAGATACTGTCTACCCTTAATGTTTGGTTTTGTTTCAGTTCTCTAAAAGTTGTTTCATCCTTCCAGTCCTTTATCTCCAGTTGTACATCCAAGTCTTTAGAGAACTGGGTGCACTGGTAGCTTTTGTTGGGCAGCTGTAGAATTGAATGAATACAGTTAAGCTAATACCACAGTACAAGTCTGTGCCAGGGGCAGGGATAAAATGTGGTTCATCACAGGGCAAGTCTGTGATGGAAGCAAGGGTAAAATGTGGCTTTTTATAGTGACATTTGGCTTCCTCAACCATAAGATTATTCTTTTTCCTCTGGGGCACACTTGCACATTTATTATCTTCCAGGTTCTACAATTGCTGAAGTACAGGTCATGCAGTAGCACACTTCAGTCACAGCACTGTCTTTATCCAACCTTGCACTACTAAGAAATATGTCCCCAGAGAAGAATGAGACTGGGATTCTTCCCATTAAAAAATAGTATCACAGTACAGCTTGCCATAAGAAATAGGATTTTTAAGGAAGCAATGCAGTTTCTAATTTCCAATTGCAAAAGTGGAATGTGAGGGAAAGGGTCACTCCACATCTCACTCTTTATCTTATATTCTTCTTTAAACAGTTCTCAGCAGGGTGAATGCAACCCTAATCTAAAAGGAGAAGGAGTGGGGTGAAGTGAGGGGCTATGCAAATGATCTATGTGATGTGATTAAGGCTCTACTAAATCTTAGCTCCTTTTTCACTGTAAATCTATGCTAGTTTTTGGTAATATTTTTACATGAGATGCAAGGATTATTCAGTCTGTGATCTGATCAGGCATGGTTGTTCTCCCAGCCTTATAAATGTTTGAGGATGGAAACAAGGAACTGTTAAGCTGCAGTGTTATAGATCTGTCACTGAACAACCAATCACTTGGGATTTTCTTTTGCAGTTTATCTTTCAGCCTAAATCCTTGGTCCAGTGTATGGTACTAAAAGGCTTCAAAGAAAATCTTAGTTGTAGCAATTTATCATATCTCTTCTCCCAAAAGAGTGTAATTTGTCCAAGGCATCTTCAAGCTCTCCATCTGTGGGAGATGGACTTTTTGGCTTTGATTTGCACTGAGCAACTGGCAGAAGTAAAGATATAAAAGTACTAAGTGTTTAATATTAAATTTCCAAGTGTCTCTTCTTGCCAATGCAAACAAGTTGAAGAAACTCACCAATTTGCTGTTCAGTCCATTAAAAAAATACATATGCTCAGATCTTCAACAAAATGGCCACATAACCACTATGTGTAGGAGATCCCCACATTTTTGGAAGACACTGGTGGACAATCACCTCTCAGTGGCTTAGCTTTACTTTTTCTGGACCTGCATTCTCCTCACTTTTCTTTATTTCTGGACTTTATTTCTTTCCTCTATTCCTGAAGTAAAGAAAATCTGTCTATTTCCACCACTCCTTTGGAAATCCACAGTACAGGTCTCCATCTTTCTCCTAAATAGGAGTTGATTTTTTTGTTTGCTTCTTGTTGGAGCTAATTACTAATCAACATATTTGTGATCACTATTTTTTCCTATATGTCCTTCCAAAATTGAATATGTCTCAGCCTCAGAATTCTCTTTATTGTACATTATGAAATTAATCTGCATATGTAAGGATTACACAGAGCACTGCTCATCCTAATTTAGGATGTAAGGGGATATAACACTCTAGAAAAGTTTTCTACATAGTGATTTTTTGTTAGGTCATTTTGAAAACAATTGATGTGTTAAATCTGTCTGATTGCTGTAACAGTTGTTTTCTTTTTATTTAATTCATAGGAAGCACTAACTTTAATTGAGCAAGTTGAAGCTGAACAAAGTGCATTGTATCACAGTCTCAAAGAAGCTGTGAACAGCCAGAAAAAAAGCAGGACTCCTCCTCCACCTTTATTACTTTCTAGATCACATTGCTGCATGACATTTAAACCAGCCCCATTCTCTTCAGATGTCCAGGTAATTATTGAATTATGACTGTGTAAGAAATAACTAAGCAATACACAGGAGAGATAAAGTTGTTTTCAGCAGTGAAACATCACAGGTTTTTCTGTTATTTTGACTTAATTAAGTACACTTCCCCCCACCCCCTGATTCAGTTGTGACTCACTGTTTTGATCTTCACATTCACATGAAACTTTCTTTCATTTCATGCATCCTGTTCCTCAGTGCTTCTGTTGCATAACATTTATTCCACCTGTTGAAAGCTTATTCTCTTGCTTAAGAGCTGATGGACTAGTTGCCCTCTGAAGAGTTCTTCCTTTTGGACGGTTGGAATTGCTCTTTCTTCAGTGTAGGGCTATTGTTTTTCATCCTCCTACACTGACTACTGTGACAAGCATAGCTAAGTCCTCTTCATCACATGCTTGCTGGCACCCAAAGGATCCTGGTGGGTCCCCTGAAGCTCCCTCTTCTCAAGGAAGAATAAGCCCAGCTCTCTCAGCTTCTTTTGCAGGGCTGGTGCTCCAGTTTCCAACCATCTTGGAGGTCCTCTGTTGTAACCACTCCAGTTGTTCAGCATTCTTGTTAGAGTAATGGAGGGCAGGAGGGAAACTGGCCAAGTGGTTTTCAGGAGAGAGAAATTTCCATAGTGATTTTGCAGGCATTTTCAAAATAACAATGTGTATAAACCCAGTAGAAACTCAAAACTTAGTGGTAAAAATGTTTCTGTGACCAGTTTAATAACTTGCAGTTTTAATGCAGGTTGATTAGTCAATTTCAAAGAAATTAATGAGGGAAAAGTTCTTCCTTTTTACCCTTAATGAACATTAAAAAAATAAATATTTAAAGTCTGGCAGTTCATCTGTTTTAGTATGTGTTAAATACTTCATGTTATTAGATCCAGAGGAGTGAATGTAACATATAGGGCCACTAGATGGTGCAAGGTGAATATGTTGTTATTATTATTATTATTATTATTATTATTATTATTATTATTATTATTATTGTTATTATCAGGATATTCTAGAAGATTTTTTTTCTGAAGATAGGCAGAGCTGTTGAGTGGACATGAAAGTTATTTTTTATGAAGAACTTATTAACTGGAAATGAATACTTAATTCATTTAATTAGATGTATGTAGCTTTAGTATTAGTGTCTCTAAAATGTTCTGATCTTCAAGTTGCTCATTTGCTGAAAATAATATTTTCTATTTCAATATGTCCTTTGGAAAAATGAGTTTCACTGCAAGACAAATAATGTGCATTCCAAGAACAGTAACATTTTAGCTGTAAAGATTTTTATATATTGAAAAATAACATCATCTGGCAAACCTCAGGTCTCTTTAAATGTCTGCTGAAAGTAAATAATGAAGTTTTTAGGAGAAGAAATTTAATGAAAGAGAACTTTCCCATGTGTAACTCACTGAAATGCATCTGCCTTGTTCTGCAGAGATGAAATCAAATAACAGATCTAGATGACTTTAAATCTACAGAACGACTTATAGGATTTTATATTTTGGGACAGGTTTGAGGTATAGGATAGCTCAGGGTAGGAGATAGGATAATAGGGAGTCATCTACTTTTTGCCATTGTCATATAATCAATTAATGAATGTTTCTAGTGCAGTTAAATTCTACATTTTAATAAATATTAGTGCATTCTACATTAGGCAAGAGTTGAAAATGCTATTGTGTATCAACTAACTGTTCTTATTTTCTTCAAAGGTTTCATGGTACAGCATTTTGGGCTATGTAGCTGGAAGAAATAATATGAAAGTAATGTTAAATAACAATAAATCAAAAGCAGGAGAAGAGGTAAGACAGTGGTAAAATTCCATTAAGCCATTCTCTCTTCCTTTAAAAAAATTCAACTTTCTAAATGTGTATATCTGACACTTGTTAAAAATTGGGTAACTGGCCAAGCCTTTGACAAACCTTTTGATCTTTATTTTAAGCAACTGAAATTTTCCTAGGCTGAAGGGATACAAAAAATGTTCAGGAACCTTTATTTGATTAATGACTGAAATGATTCAAAAGCTTCATGTTAGACAAGTCTCTGTCCCTTCTGTTATAACTCTGGTTTTTGAGTGACATCTAAGATATATAAAAAGAAAGAATATGATGCATTTATAAAGTGTGTCCCAGACACTGCTCTTTCCAGGGACTGAAAAAAAATGATAAATTCTAAACAGATATAAAATTTAATATCTTTCATAATTGTGCAACTTCTATCAGCTACTTCTTCTTAATAAGACCTTATTTAATTCTGGCAACATGATAATGTAGCTCCTTCAGTCACCTTCATGTTCAGACATGATTGACTTCTGGGTTCATGCTCTTTCCCTTTTAATCTACAAAATCATCCCACACTTCTTTGATTACTTATGACTGTGTAGATACTCTTTTATATTATGTATTCATTACATTTGATGGTTTTATTTTCTGTTTTGTTTTGGTTTTGTTTTGTGTTAGTGTAGTTTTTTTGCCTTTGGATAACACTTTGATGTTCCTGTTCAGACTGAGAGAATTCAGTTTCTCACTTGTTTCTCTGTCCTTTCTCTCTTATGCATGGCCTTGTATTGTCCACCTGAATGACAACCATGATCCACCCAAATACTCTGCATTTTGAGTTTTAAGTATGGATCAAAAAACTTCAGGACATTTTCTTCAGCAAATTTTGCTGTAGTCTCAGACCTGAGTGATCATTTTCATATGGGGAAATCTTTATTAAAAGTCCTGGTCTTTATGGGACAAGTCTCTGAATAAATGGGGATGATCACTTCTCTAGTCCTGCTGGCCACAGTATTTCTGATATATTAGAATACTCTTGGCCTTCTTGGCCACCTGGACATACTATTGTCTCATAGTCAGCTATTGACCAACACTCCCAGGTCCTTTCCCACCAGCCAGCTTGCCAGACACTTATCCCCAAGCCTGTAGCACTGCATAGGGTTGTGAAGGTCAGACTGTATTTGGATAAGAGCAATGGGATGAGGCTTCATTGCAATGATCTCATGTGTTGTGCTTCAGCCACTGTGTCAGTTGTTTGTTGTTTCAAGCCCCTAAAGCTTCCATTGGTGAAAGTTGTCCTGGTCATGGAAGGGAAGGTGGAAAAGCCCATTAGGAGTGAGCCATGTCCATTAATCTCTGTTATACTGAATCCAAAACCATTTACATAATTTATTTAACACTATAAGTTTCAAATTTGATAATGTTTTTGATACGTGCAGTGGGTATAACAATAAAAAAAAAATGTATTGCTAGGTACCAGCTGATGGGAAGAGCCTCTTGGAAATACAAGGCTTAGATCCCAATGAGAAATACATCTTTGCAGTAGCAGCTTATTCTTCTGATGGAAAACTTATTGGTGATGCCATTGGGGAAGCTACAAAGCCAATCCTTGCTTACCCACCTCTTTCTGTTACTACAGTTCGAGCCTATCTAACTCAGGTAGGGTTGGAGTCTTGGGTAAGAAAGACTGTGATTTGGTTGTAATTAGTTGTTTGGTTTTTTTTTTTTCAATGGTAGCTCTAAAACTTCTGGTAAATGCTCAAGACTTTTCTTGCAAAAAGCTGGTTAAGCACAAATCACAAATTAAAAATAACAAGTGGTATATCTGAGTAACTCAGTTCTTCATTCTAAATTTTTGGAAACTATAATTTAAGGGGAAAAATGTCTCTCATTTAGTTTTCTTATCCCTGTTGCTGTTTTATAAACTTGAAACTTGATATTTTTTTTGGTTGTTGTTATTTTTTTTAGGTAGCCTATCAGACTGGCTACTATAAATTAGCCAGAGAAGCATTTTCACCACTGTGGGATTATTTTGTTTCAAATTCTCCACTGACTGCCAATGCAGCTGTTATTTCTGCAATTAGTGATTTGAGTGTATCCCAAACCAGGTAACTGCTGAAGACAAAATTAAAATAGTTTAATTATAGATGTGCACATTTTATTTTAAAGAGTATAAAGTTGAGAAATTTTGTTCTGATTTGTGATATGAAAAACATTCAGGAAAAAAAAAGTGTGAATTGAGTTATAAAAATACAGTGGTTTATAATTAGCAGAGGATTTTTGTTATGGAACTGATATATATATATTATAAGGATTGTTTTATTAAGATAATTGGGAAATAAAAAATAAATCAAAGTAGGTGTTAATTGTGGGATACATTTTCTCTGTATAACAGAAATGTGATAACATTCACTGTGTTCTTGACATTCACATTAAGGGAGAAGTAAAGTTCAGAAATGCTGAAAATTTTGTTTAGAACACCACCAAAATGGGTAAACATGTGCTAATTTTATGATGGGGTGGCTATATAAATCTGCCAATAATATCTGAGTATACTAAAGAATGTGAATATGCTTCAGTGGAAAATAAAATTAAAATAAATTAATAATTTTTCAAATATGTTAACATAAGTTTTTCTATGACAAAGTTAGGAATTTTGTGGTTGTGTTAAATTAAATTAAAAAGATCCAAAACTAAATCAAAATTGAATTACTTCCCAAATAAAAGAGGCTTGTATGAAATAATAGACATGAAACATTAGAATTAAAAATAGTTTTAAATGTTCCTCAACTGCTTAGAATTTGATAATGAACTAAATCCAATTTAACTGAACACAAACCATCATTTTCACTTGTGTGGAATTCTTTTTAGACTAATTCCTTAGGAAAATTTTGGCAAACTTGTGGAGGAGGTGGGAAAAACTTTTGCAGCATCTCCATCTGAGTTGGACAGACTTAGTCTTGAAACAAAAATGAGAAGAAGCAACTTTTCTTGCACGTGTGTCAGTAGCTCTGGAATGTTTTCAGAATTAAAGTAGAAATCAAGAAATCAATGGTCTTTGTTTCAAGAAAAAAGGGAGGATTTCAAGAATTAAGGGGATTTCCTAAAGGTTTTGTTGGAATACTTCCACTTTACAGCCAACCAGATGCTCTAAGCCATGGAATGCAGGTTGTGTTTCCTCTCTCTTATCCCAATAAACTTGCCCCACACCCTGTTTTCTCCTGGTACTGCTGTTTAGATGCAAGCAGTGTAATGCCTTCCATCCTTTTCCAGCAGAAAATAGTGTGTGAGCTTGTTGTGGGGCTCAGCCAGAGCACTGGTGTGTATCCTGTCTGTCCTTCAGGTGCCACCACGTGTCTGGCACTAGTCATAAAAATGGACTGAGGGTCTGGATGCTACATGGCCATGGGAGCATTTGGGATTTACAGGCAGCCTGTGGAACTGCTCTGATGCAGGCAGATAATCACTAGACATCCTATTTCATCACTGGGTGGATGGTTTCAATCTGTCCCCAGGCTCCTGCAAATCTGCTCATTGGGCTTTTTGCTTTTTTCCCACTTGTTTTTCATTTCTTTTCTTTTTTTTTTTTTTTTCCTAATTGGATGAGGGGGGTTGAGTGGTTTTTGTTTGGGTTTTTTGGGGTTTTTTTTTACACACACAGCTCTAGAGCTGAATGAAGCTACTTTGAGGTAAATCACAAAAATGTGAAATACCTGTGCAAAGCAGTTTCAGGGATTTTGCTTTTCTGACAGTTACGGATTGGTTTGGGTTTTTTTTGCTGTTGTTTTTGTTGGGTTGGGTTTGGTTTGTTTCGTGTGTGTTTTGTATTGCATTTCTTCTTACATTTATTATCAAAACTGCACCATCAAACCTGAAAAAAGGCAGTTTCAGTTCTAATGATAGGTAGCTGAAAAATTAGGTGGATTATCTGGAAAGCACAAAAGACTTGAAGAGACAGCAGAGGGAGCTGGAAGGAAAGGGAACCTCTGGTTTCCATCCAGAAGCTCTGTTGATAACTTGGTCTGTCAACATGTGAATGTGTCTATTTGAACTTCTTTCTTCAGTTTCAGAGGGGTTTAGGAGAGGAGGAATTGATTTTTTTTACTTCATAGAGTTTTTCTAAATTAGAATTTGAAAATGAAAGGCTGCATTTTAATAAACTACAGTTCCAGGCATGTGATGCCTGAATCATCACTAACTTGATTTTATGACCACTTTGCTTTATTGTTTTGTAGGTTACGTTTTGAAGCTGTATCTCAGACTTCTCCTATCATCTTGCACCACTTCTTGAGGAGTATATTTGCTATTTGTGACATTAATGTGGTGGAAGGAGCACTATTCTGTGATTCCATCTGTGCAAATGAGACACTTTACAAGGAGCAAGTATGTGTGGCTTAATTATTTTCTGGATTAGATTTTATTTTTTGATCATCTTGAATTCACCATTGCAAGAGAAATGTTCCAATGTACTAATCCTGGTTAGAAAATACTTCATTTTATGGGAATTATCTGTTCTTCTTTTCTGAAGTATTTTAGTAGCTGTTATTTTTTATTGTATTAGAAAGGAGGTTTCTGAGCTGGTTATTGCCTAATCCAAAGCTCACTGATTTCATCTGAGAAAGGGTTTTCCTTGACTTCAGTGGTGGTAGAGTGTAATTGAAGAAAGAATTAAAATAATTGATATTTTTTCCTACCAAGATACATCTTGGATTTTTAATTCTAAACATTTCTCATATTTTATACATATATTTTTATTAATGAATTTCTAACAAGAGTTTAATAGTTTCAATACTCTAAGTTTCTTTTACCTTATTTCACTCATAGTATAATGGCTTGTTAATGACACCAAAACCATCATATTTTTATTTGGATAGCCAAGCTTTGCCTCCTATATTATTGCTGTTCTTTCTTTGGTGAAGTTCTTGTCTCAAAAATGTGAGCAGTTGATTACTTACTGACTTTACTGATCTGCTCCCACCATGCAAGGTCTGCAGCAGATAAATGGAAGGGAAATAGAAAGGAAGAAATATTTTCCCTATGCCTACTTTGAGTCTAGCATGTGAAATTTCCACTTTAGGAAATTTTCACTTCCAGTTTGAGGTTCTTAGCCAGGCTTTGTAAATTAAATTACATTCACAGGGCACAATTAGGTCAGTTACATTAATAATATCCTTTAGAATCATGAATAATATTGCATTTGTTTCTCTATTTCTAATAGGTGTCAATGTAAATCCTTTTAAAAACTTTTATCTTATTTGCTGCTTACTCTGCTTTTTAAAGTGCACTAATACCTCTCTTCTTTCCAAGTGATGTAAAACCACAGAATTCATCTTTTAATCAAAACCTGATTTCTTTTACAGGCTGTTAGATTAGCAGAATGTGATAGAATGACTGTTGCAATTGACCTCAGCAGCTGGTTGAATGATGCAAGTTACATCCTGCAGTCTGTTGTACAATGTTATGGTCTCCTTGTTCCACTTATTTATCACAAGATTTTTACAGTGCCAGTAGTTCAGGTGAGAGCACTTTAAGATAAAGCAGTTGGCATCCAAGTCCTGCAGTTATAGTGATTCAAATTGCACTTCTAATGGAATGTACAGTGGGAGAGCTACATATCTAGGCTTTCAGTTCTTAGTAGCTGCTGAAAGCAAAGCCTGTTAGTGTTTGATGAGTTCCCAATGCACACATGTTCAGTATGAGCTGCACAGATTCCTCTCTCAGGTATGTGAAGGTAACTGCAGAATGTTGGTTGTTTCTTCAGGATGATTTGTTGGCATTTTTAAACTATGGTAGAATCTATGATGTAATTTCTACCTGAATTATTTTCTAGCATATACTGGAAACAAGTTTCTTTCATTTGCAAGTCTGACCAGCTTGATCTATTTTTAAACAATCCTCAATTAGAAGTTATGTCATCTCACTGAATTAAGCATTATTTTATTTCGTGTTAATTAAATCAGAAAAAATAGGCATCATGTACCTGAGATTTAATATCTGTGATTTTATGTGAATATTTATTCCAAAGGTCTGTGGCATAAATCTTGACACTGTTAATTCAATGGAAAATTTATAGATATATTAAAATATCATGTATGAATA
>JAOEGS010023702.1:0-13614 GCA_025447755.1 Corythornis vintsioides | reverse complement strand
GGCCCACACCCCTCAACACCCACCCCCCGCCCCGCCCCACCCCCCCCCCCCCCGCCTCTCCCCGCTCTCCTCAGAGCCTCCCCCCCGCTCCCGGTAGCACAGCACGGGCCGCCCTGTGTGAGCGGCCTGTCCCCGGCAGCACCGAGGCCTCGGCTCCCGCCACTCGCTGAGGGCCCAGCCGCTGCCCGAGGCCCCTCCCGAAGGAACGCCGGAGGCCGCAGCCTCTCCCCGGGGCACCCTGCGGGCACCGGCACCCCACGGGGGGGGCAGCAGCGCTCTGACCTCGGGGCTCTGCCAAGGCCCCGGGGCTCTGTCCCCTCCTCTCCCGGGGCTCTGCCAGGCCCCGGGGCTCTGTCCCTCCCTTCCCGGGGCTCTGCGGAGCGGCGGGAGGTGCTGAGGCTGCAGAACTCAACTCCAAATGGCAAAGGGAAGACTTTTTATAGCTCGTGAACTGCAGCGCCAGAGCAAGACCCGGGGTGTCTGGACACCAGAGGCCGGTGCCAGCCCTGCTGGGGCCTGCAGCAGATCCCGGGGGGGCTCTGCGGGGGCTCGGGCGCTGCCGGCAGCAGGAGCAGACCCCAGGGAGGGGGATTGTGCAAAACGCTTCCCCAGCAGGGAGCCCACGGCTCAGTCCGGGTCCAAACCACAGTCCTGGCCCCGCTGCAGCTCCAGGCAGGGGCTGGGGAGGGTTCCAGGAGCCCAGAGGCTGCGACAGCGTCGGGAGAGCTCAGAGCCCCTGGGGAGGAGCCCCGAGCTGGGAATTCTGGAGCCCTTGAGGGCACAGAGAACTGGAAGCTGTGCCAGCCCTGCAGGAACACGCTGGATTCCCTCCACCCTCCCTCCAACCTCACTGAAGTTGCTGCTGAGAGGAGGCTGATGCCGGCTCCCTGCTCTACAATAGCTCCCTTCAGTTTAAAGGTCGCAGGGTACCCAGTGAGAAAGTGTCTAATAAAAGGCACAGAGACAACTGCAGTGCCAGCAGATTAAATTCCCCTCGCAAGAGGCTGCGCAGAGGGCTCAGAGCCCTGGAAAGGTCACTCAGTACGAGGTGCATTTCAAAGAAAGGCAGCAAGAAGGCAAACCCAGGAAAGGCAGCTGCGAGGAGATGAATCAAACAGCAAAGTGTGGCTGAGCAGCAGAGAAGGGGAGGCACCGGGTGGTGCAGGGGGCACAGGGGGTTCCTGACCCAGCTCCTGCAGGCCCCAGCTAGCAGAGGAGTGATGATCCTGTACCCAGCCCAGCTCTGTACCCAACCTCAGCCCTCGTCAGTCCCACGGCCAAACTGGAGCCACTGCTGGAAGAGCAGACGGGGCACTGGGACTGGCTCTGGGATGGCACAGGAGATGCAGAGCCAGGATCGAGGGACCTGGCCCTCTTCTGAGCGAGCCCACCGGGCACCAAAGGCAACACACCAGAGCCCCAGAGCAGAGACTGCATCTCCCCTGCCCAGCTTTATTATGGTTTGAAAGGTTGGTGAAGGACGTTGCTCATCAGAGCCCTCAGACCCAGAACGGGGCTGCACAGGGGGCCCTGCAGCAGCAGCTCAGAGCTGCCAGCCTGGCCAGGGGTCGGTGCCACGCTGGCCTGAGCAAACAGCAGCAGAGCAAACCAGCTGCAGAGGCCCCGAGAGGCACGTGGTGCCCTGCTGGACAAGGGGCAAGTTTCAAAGGCCCAGCAGGAGGCCAGAGACCTCTGTCCTGCCCTGGGATGTTCAGAACTCCTCTGGTACATCACGTGTCTGCTGCTGCCCCTTGCACCAGTGGGCAGCGTCCAGCAGCCTCCGAGGAGGGGTGGCAGGGAAGTGTGGGACCTGCTCCCTCTGCCAGGGCAACGGCCCAGACCAGAGCAAGCCAGGGGAGGCAGAAAGCTGCTGAGGAGCAGCCTGTGGGAAAGCAGCACGACCCACCCGCTCCAGCCCGGGGACACGCAGCCCCTCGGGAAGGCTCGGGGGCAGTTGGTCCCTGCATTGCAAAGCCAGACAGAGGACAGACAGACACCAGGGAGAAAGGAGCCAAAAAAACACCCCCAAACACCCTAAACAAACAAGCTCGGGCTGGGACTGCCCAGAGCGTTGGCTGCAGCCCGGGGCAGGGTGGCAGAGAACGTGGCTTTGTCTCTGCTGGTGCTTCTCAGCCCCTCTGACAGTCCTGAGGAGCTGCTCTCCCCCCCAGCAGAGCCTGGCAGGGAACTGAGCCCTCTCCACCAGACACTTGAGCCACAAGCAAGAGCAGAAAGTGAGGAGAGGGCTGGGCTCTCGCCAAGTGGCCCCACGGGGCTCACAGCCAAGCGTGGCTCCCGCACCGCCGGGGTCGACCAAGGTGACCCAGCAGGGTCCCTCTGAGAGCAGAATGGTCACAGCAGTGGAAAGTGGAAAGGGGAAGATGCTCAGCTCTGCTCAGGGCAGGCCCGAGACAGCAGCAGAAGCCAAACGAGCCCTTCCAGGGGAGCAGGAGCTCAGCAGGTACCTCTCTGGAGATGCCAGGCACTGAGGCAGGAGGGGACCCGCTGCCCTTCCAGTGCCCTGCTAAGGCTCCCAGCCCCCGGGCTCCTCGTGGAGCTGCAGTGGCAGAGCTGGTTGGTGTTTGTTGGCAGCAGCTCTCCCCTCATCTCGGCAGGATCGGAGCCCCGTTCACATGTGCACAGGGTGGCTCTGGAGACACTTGATGACATCAGAGACAGGTTTGCCCTCGTAGCAGATCTGATACACGGCTGTGAAGAGGGGGAACCTGCGGGCAGATGAACAAAGTCACCACAGCTGGCACCTCAGCCTCTGCTGGCACCTGGGGGGGCACCGGGTGGGACGTCCCAGGCCGTTCCTGCCCCTCTGGCATGGCACGGGCAGCAGAGACCCCCAGGGTGTGTTTCCCTGGCACCAGAGGAGCAGGCAGAGCTGGCAGCACTCACTTCTCCACAGCCTTCTTGCTTTGAAGGATGCGATGCAGCTCCGCAGACGTCTGGGGACCCTGCAGCTTCTGCCCGTTCAACATCTCCTTCTCCAGCTGCTCGATGGACTGCAAGAGCCCAGCAGCGAGGGAGCTGGAGCAGCCAACCCCCCCCAGCTGCCCCATGCTGTGGCACGGGCCTGGCACAGGCAGGGAACTGGTGCTAACCGGGGTGCAGCTCCCCACACCCCCCTCACCTTCCCGGTCCTGGCGAAGGCCTCGGCCACTCTGCGGTTGCGGCCCCCGTAGCAGGTGGTGATGAGGTCGGCGACCCCGCAGCTCTCCAGGAAGGTGGAGGGGGAGACGGGGCCCTTGCAGAAGAGCTTGGCAAAGTCGATCATCTCCATCAGCCCCAGGCGGATCACGGCAGCCTTGGTGTTGTCCCCGTAGCCCAGCCCGTCGCAGAAACCGGCCCCGACGGCCACGACGTTCTGCGGGACAACAGCTGGGTGTTGGAGCTGCAGGATCCCTTCTGCTCCGGCTCCAGCCGGGCCAGGGAGCCCCAGGAGAGGCTTCATCCACCCAGCAGCTCCCTGCAAGCCCCGGGGGGGGGCAGCTGAGGCACCTTGAGAGCCCCGCAGATCTCCACGGTGTCGGCTTCTGGCACCACCGTCACGCGGAAATTCGGCGTCTGCATCAGCTCCTTCAGCACCTGCCCGTGCTGCCTGTTCCTGCAGCCTGGCACCAGGGAGAGGAAGGTGATGGGCACGGGCCCTAAGGCAGGGACCCTGCTGCTCTCCTGCCCACCGGGGCGTTCTCTGCAGCCAGAGGGGCCCGTTGCCCAATCCACGGACGTTGCTAAACATCTGCAGGCCCGTGAGGTGCCAAGCGCACGCCGCCTGCCAAGCAAGCAAGGTTCAGCCTTGGGATTCCTCCTGGGCTGGGGGCAATCCCGCTGCTTTGCCACTCCAGGCAGAAATGACATGCCCAGTAGAGGAAAGGTTGCAAATTTGGGTTTGGAGGTTCTCCCTGTCCCTGCCGTGTCCTGGGTGAGTGTTTGTGTGCTCACAGTGACACCGCCTCTGCTCACGCCTCTCTGCTTCGGTTAAAACACACTTTGAACCCCAGAACTTCTAACCCAGGGAACTGCTGGGTTGGTTTGGGCTGTTGGGCAAGATTCCCCGTGTGGAGGGTGCTCAGAACAGGCACCAGGGGAACTTTCAGGCAGCCCTGACTGGCAGTACCATGAGATCCAGGTGAAGGTCCCTTGAAGCCCCAGAATGAAGGTAAGAATATTCTCAAGGGTCTCTTGGTGTCCACCCTGCTAATGCTGGCTCCTTACCAATGGTGGTTTCGCAGAACTTTTCTTCTGCCACCTCGTTGGCAATGTTGGCCCCCATGAGGACACTCATCTCTATTCCCAGTTTCTCCTGGATAATGTCTGAGATCAGCCTCAGCCCATCTGGTCCTTCATCCACCCCCTGGGAGACAAACAGGGACAGAGCTGAGCACCTGGGAGACCTTCTCCCAGTCCCCAGGGCTCCCTTTGCAGCCTCTCCAGCCAGATCCCCCCTGGCCAGGTGCCCCTCGGGGCTCCTCCTGCTCCCACCTTGATCAGTGACATCCCAACGGCCTCTTTCTTCACGTGGCCCTTCAGCTGGTCGCAGACTTTGCCGATGAACTGGTGGGGCACCACGAACAGCAGGATGTCAGCCCCAGCACAGGCTTTCAGCAGGTCTGGCTCTGCTACCTGCAGGGAGTTCGACAGCTGTCGGGGGCTTGTGCCAGCAGCGTGGCCTGAGCCCGGGATGAGGGCAGCAGGGGCACGTGGGCAACACCTGAGGGACTTCCTCGGGGCACAAAGTCAGCACCCCGAGGTCCCCGTGGAGAGGGGGAGCAGAGCAGAGGCCGGGGACCTCAGCAGGCCGGTGCCAGCACGGGGCCGAGCGCCCAGCCGCGGGGCAGGGATCCCAGGGGCTCCCTGCGTGTGCCCGGTGCCAGCTGGAGGCGGCCGCGTGGCCCGGAGCCCAGGCTGGGGGATGCCAGCGCCGGGGCAAAGGTGGGAGCAGCTGGAGCTGCAGCCTGGCCAAGCACGGACCAAGGTCACGGGGGTGTAAGGGAGCCCCGAGCAGCCTGGTACCTCTCCTACCTGCGTGTGCCCGGGCACCGGGGCTCCAGCAGCTCCCAGCAGAGCCTCTCCCCGGCCCCGGCTGCTGGCACTGGAGCCCTTGGCTCAGCAGAGGCCACCGGCAGCCACTCACCACGTTGGGGGGCAGTTTGTGCCCTGGCAGGTACTTGACGTTTTCGTGCTGGGTGTTGATGATGTCTGTGAGCCGCCGGCCGCCCACCTCCTCCTCCAGCACCCACATGTTCACCCTCTCCTCGAAGGTGCTCAGCCGCGCCGCGTTGCCACCCGCGATCTTGGCGATGGCCGAGCCCCTGCGTGGGCAGAGCGGAGCCGTGGGCACCGGCACCGGCACCAGCCAGCCCGGAGCGCCCGCAGCAGGTGAGACCGGGCTCCGTGGGGCACCGTGGGGCTCCGTGGGGGTGCTGTGCTCCGAGGGGGCACCCGGCCGGGCAGCAGGCGCTCACCAGTTGCCAGAGCCCACGACGCAGACCTTCTTGCCACCCATGGTGCAGGCACCGCGGCTCTGCTGGGCACCGAGCCCGCCGCCGCTATTTCAAGCAGGGGCGGCCCCGTCCCGCCCCCCAGCCCCGCCTCGCCCCGGGGGGAACCGGGTACCGGTGCTGGCCCCGCGGGGAACCGAGCTGCCCTGGCGCAGGTGACGCGGCTCCGATGCCAACCGCGGCTGCCCAACCGCCCCCGGCTTTCTCTGCCCCAGACGCTCCCCGCAGAAACACGAACCAGCCGGTGCGGACCCGGGACCCCGCACCCGCCCGAGCCCCCGGGGACCGCGGGCTGTAAATGCCCCCAGTGCTCCCCTGGCAGCCCTGCGGTGTGAACTCGACCAGCTCCATCCCCGTTCCCCTGGCTCTGGGGTTGTGACAACCCCCCTGGCCCCAGCCTGGCCCCTGGCTGAGGTTTCAGCCCAGCTCGCCCACTGGGCTTCCAGTTTTGCTCCAGTTCCTTTGTTTACCACTCCAAGACTGCAAAGGTTGAGTGGATGGTGTGAGCCGGGAGCTCCTGCCATGAAGGGCTCTCTATAAAAGGCTGAAATATGAAGAACATTTTCTCTCCAGTCTCTTCACACAGTTGGATTTGTTTAAAATAAAGAAATAAAGGAGAAACTCCTGTCCCTTCCCCAGCACGCAGAGCAAGCGGCACCCCCGGGGACAGCACAGAGGGGAGGAGTTTCCTTCACAGGTTTTTATTAAAACTGGGGACGTCTACAAGGATACAGTACAAAAAAAATAATTTGGTCCATGGGAGAAAAAAACAAACCAACCCAACCCATAATATTAAGAAAAGCAGGAATTCTGCAGCAGCTCGGGGAGCCCCGCAGCACTCGGCATCGCTCCCCTGCCACCGCCCTGAGCAGCCCCACAGAGCAGCTGGTTCCTGGGAAAGGGGCAAAGGAGGGAAGTGGAGAGTCACAGACACCATCACAGACACTAGGAGGAGCAGGAGGGGCCACCCAGGCTCCCAGCTCAGGGCAGCCTTCCCCGCAGCCAGGCCTGGGCACCAGGGGGGGTTTGTCAGTAACAGTTTTGCAGCTATTCCAAGAGAGTAAGACCAAGTTTCCAGTCCGCAGGCATCAGTCCCCAGCAGGAATACTGGGATCTGGGCTGAGGAGCCTCTGTCTGCTCCCTGTGCAGCAGCTCATGGGCAGTTCCTACCAGAGAGGCTCCTGGCACAGAAAACCTACGTGTACATTCCTGAACATGCTGGGCATGGAGGCAGCCCCAGAGCCAGACACTGGTCCAAGGTGGAGACCCCTGCACCCAGGCCTGTCCCCCTACACCCTCGGAGCCACACAGCCATCGACTGGCCCAGAGGGAGGAGCTACCCCAGGGTCCCTGCCCAGTTCCCCAGGCAGCTGCTGGGGGGGAAAACAGCGGCCCGGCGGCTTCTGGAACTGGGAGTGAAGGTCTTGGGAGGTGCAGAGAAGTCTCATTGCTCCAGTGCTTCCACAGCCCCCAGGACACACAGGGAAGAGGGGGGGAAAGGGAGAAGGGAAGAAGCAACTCCCCAGGCAGTCCAGCAGTGTCCTCGGGGAGGAGAGTGACCTGAAGCAGCCAGAGCAGCAGCAGCCCCGGAGCGAGGCTCAGCCCGGGGCATCCTGCCCACTCCTGGCACCTTGCTGGGAAACGAGGCAGGGAAGAAGCTGTCCCCAGAACTCCACCCTCAGAGCAGAGCAGAGCCAGGTCGTGCCACAACTCGATGCCAGCTGGGGAGGGAAGGGGCTGTAGCTCTGAACTCGAGGCAGGCTCCAAGTCAGCGGCTGCGGCGGGGACACTACAGGCAGTCAAGGGGAGGCTCTCGGGACTGACAAGGCAACAGTCAGAGCAGGAAAACCAGGTAGCAGTGTGTGTTCATCAGAGCCCGGCTGCTTCTCACAGCAGGGAGGGTGTGGGAGCCTTCCCAGGGGTGGCAGCTCTGTCTCCACGGGCAGCTGCGACGCCTCCCGGCCGGGGGCAGCGGAGCAGTTTATGTGTTACGGATTCCCAGGGCCTGCTCCAGCTCCTGCCGCCGCTGCTGCACCTGCCGGGGGAGCCGGAACGGCGGCGTTAGCAGCCTGCAGGGGGCACCCCTGGGGGAGGGGACCCTGCTGCAGCAGGGCAGCTCACACTGGGACTCCGTGCTAAAGGATTCTATGAGATTAGGAAGCATCACACTGAGTGAAGCTCCACGCTGCTGCTCTCCGGTGTCACCGAGGGGTGACAGGTCCTGAGCCACGGGGTTACAGAAAGGGACCCTGCCTGGGGACACCCACCTTGGAGTAGAAGTATCTGCACACGGCTTCCTGGGCCCACGGCTGGAAGTAGAACTCGGCTCTACGCTCCTCTTCAGGATTCCCAACGACATCAGTCATTGTCTGCAGAGCACAAAGGCAGCTCAGGGAGTGCAAAAGCTCTGGTCGTGCTGAGCAAACCCTCCCCTCTTCCCTGTCCTCAGAGAAGCTCCTGCACAGGTCAGGTTCTTACACTCCAATGCCAGCCTGGCTTTCTGAGCAGGAAATTGCCTCTGTCTCTGTGGGAGCTGGTTCTAATGAGGGAAGAGTGTGACTGGATCCACCCAAGGCAGAGCTTTTACCTTTAAGTCCCGGCACTGGGACTGGAGCCAGTCGTTGATGAAGCCCTGAGGGTCTCGGGCAAAGCTCAGCATGAACTCCCGCTGGGTCTTCAGCTGGTTAATTGTCTCTATTGTCTCATGAATCTGAAGGACAGAAGCACAGCGACCAAACTGCTGAACAGGGAGGAAAAGTCAAGGCAGCAACATCAAGAGAGCAGCACACCCAGGTGATTCTTACTCCCTGGCTTACACCTACCACACGGGACCTGCAATTCCCAGTTCCCTGTTTCTGAACGTTACCAGTTCTCCCACTGACCATCTGCTTTCAAACCAGTGTCTGCAAGCGTGGCTGACCCTGCTCCGGCTTCCCAGTGCACCAACTCCTGGCCCATTCTGGGCCCACCTGCTCCAGAGCCACGTGGGGAGGGTGGACCTGAGGAGCTCTTCCTACCTTGTTATCCAGAGCAGCGATTTCCTGCTGGCTGGCAGTGGAGAGCAGGAAGGAATTCATCTGAGTTTTCAAGGTGTCATCCACCTCCACGTCGATGTCGTAGCAGGCCGTCTTCTTCTGGTCGTTCGGGTCCACGCTGGGGTGGGCACAAGAAAGCAGCCAAGCTAAGTGAGAAGGCACCAAGCTGGGGCTCCTCCAGGCCCCAGGGGGCAGGGAGGAGCTGTTGCTCCAGCTCCTCCACCAAGCTGTCTCCACTGGGGGCTTTGCAGCGAGGGCTGAGTGACAGCTCTGAATTGTAATGGTTGGAAAGGAGCTCTGGGATGGAGTCCAACCTTCATCCCACCTCTCTCCCCACCAGCCCACAGCCTCCAGTGCTACATCTACTCGTTTTTAAACCCCTCCAGGGATGGTAACTCCACCCCCTCCCTGAGCAGCCTGTTCCAGGGCCTCACCACTCAGAAAAGAATTTCTTCCTAATATCCAATCTAAACCTCCCCTGGTGCAACTTGAGGCCATTTCCTCTGGTTCTATAACTGGGAGAAGAGAGCAACACCAGCCTGGCTACACCCTCCATTCAGTTGGCTGTGGAGAGCAATGAGGTCTCCTGTCAGTCTCCTCTTCTCCAGACCAAACAACCCCAGTTCCCTCAGTCTCTCTCCACAAGGTTCCAGACCCCTCACCAGCTTTGTTCATTTCCCAGCCCCTCAATGTCCTTGTGCTGTGGTGCCCACACTGGACACAGCAGGTTCTGTCTAGAGAAGCATGGCATGAACACCTTGGGGAGGCACGTGGGGAGCAGAAGAGGCAGCTCTTCTGGGATGAAGAAAGAGGCAGGCAGGGCAGGAGCTGCTGCTGGGGGTCAGAGGACCTCCTGCCACCTCCCTGTGCCAGCCTCGCCCACCCCTCACCTGATGACATGGTTGATGATAATGGGCTCCGGGGGCATGAGCAGCGCGTGCAGCCTCTGTGGGATTTCAGAGAACTTCATCCTCTGAGACTCAAAGATCTGTGAGAGAAAGTGGGGCTGAGGAGCAGAGCAGGGGGGCTGGGTGACCCCCCCGGCCCCAGTCCCGGCCCTACCTGCTGGAGGTACTTGTCACAGATGACGTACTCCCGCTCGTGGGGGTCCTGCAGCTTGTGGGTCTTGATGTACTGCCACAGGGCCTGGATGATCACCGGGCGAGTCTGGGTGTGGATGCCCAGCAGACGAGCCAAGCGGGGGTCCAGCTTGAACTGGGGAGGCTGGAAGGAAAGGCACAGTGTGGGGGCAGAGCTGGGCACCCAGGCGGCCAACGAGCGGAGCCCAGCGCCGCTGCTGCTGCTGCCAACTGCCTACCTGGTAATCCAGCATCAGCAGCACGGTGCAGCGCACGTTGACATCCCCCGGCCTCTTCACCTGGAAGCCATCTGTCTCCTGGGTGGTGGCTGTCCTGTGCCACTGGAATGGGATGGGACGTTCAGGAACAGCCCCCCCACTGGGATCCCTTTGCTTCCCAACCAGCCTCGCAGCAGATCCCACCCCCACCCGAGGAAACGTTCACTATTCCCACCTACAGCTCCAGATGGGAGTGAATAGATTTGTTCAGACCCCAGCAGGTCAGAGGAAAAGCTGAGAGAAGAATCCAAGAGCTCCTGGCTCCCCAGGCACTCATCCCAAGCCTTAAGTGTCCCCACCCCCCCGAGTTAAGAGCAGCATCAACACCCCTCTGCAGAGACCCCGCCCCGATGGAGGGGAAACAGCACAAAGCAGCTCACCTCTACCAGGTGATTGTCAGGGCCGTACAGGTCTTTATCAAGTTCAATAACCAGGGATTTAAAGAAGGAGGAGAACTTTCTTTTCTGCTTGGTGGCATCGTATTTGGACAGAGCAGACTGCAAGCAACAGGGGAAGGAAGAGCGTTAGGAGAGGTCTGAGCACTGCAGCAGCCACCGAGCACGACAGGTCCCCACTCCTGAGTTCACCAACGTGTGCTGGGCACAACGGGGCCAAGTGAGAGAGGGAAAGGCTGGAGTTAGAGAGGGGCTGGCAGGGAATCAATGGCTCAGCGGATCCACAGGAGGCCAGTGCCCTGCTGCTGGGAGCACGAGCACCACTGAGCTGCTCTCACCAGGAGTTCTTAGAGCTATAAGAGCTTTGGACAACTCGTGTCCTGCCAGGGGGGCAGCATCGCTCTCCAAGCTGGGCTCTCGGTCTCGGCACCACCAGACTCCTTGGGAAACAGAGATGAAGGAGGATATCAAGCCCCTGGCTTCGCTCCTGGACACAGAGAAACCGGTTTCACTGCCACTCACGGAGCCATCAAGTGACCTGCGTGGCCGGGTGTGTCACTTACATCCTCCAGCAGCCGGCCCTCCACCCGCAGCTCCCAGGAGGCGACCGTTCCTTCTCCATCCTCTGCATCAGACTTGGCTGGATTGAAGGTATTGGAGATAAAAATACGGAGCTTTCGTTTTTGCTGAAGGAAAAAGCATCGGCTCGGTGTTAATCTGAGACCAAGGGCTGGACTCTGGCTGGTGCTTTGCTGGAACTAAGCCTCGAGGTTCAGCTGCCTCACATCCCTCTCTCCCCGGAACGAACGAGGCACCTCAGGTCCCATTCCCTGGTGCTGTCCAGAGTTGTGCTTCCCACCAGGCCACGCTCCGGGGATGCCACCCAGCAACCCACCTCCGGCAGCCTCAGCTGAAGGCAGAGCCTCCAAACCTCCCTTACGACACCCACAGACCCTCCCCCCTACCTTGATGGGTCGCTTCAGAGCCTCCTGGATATCCAGGCGTTTCCTCATGATGGTCTGGTCCAGTTTCCTTTCGAAGGCCAACAAGTCCATGTAGGCCTGAGACTCGGGGACCAGCTCCCGAATCTGCAGCAAGGGACAGCTCCGGTCACCGTCGGTGTCACCGTCAGTGTCACCTCCCCCGTGGCCCCCAGCCAGCCTCCACCACTCACCCTCTGAGGTAGAATTTTGTCAGCCATCTTCTTCTTCTTTGCACTGTTAGGGAGAAGGTGCAGAGCCGGGTGGTGAAGGGGGCAGGAGGCAGCAGGAGGGTCCCCAGTTCGGCCACCACGCTCGGGCCCTTCCCGGGGACAGGGGTCTCCATCCCCCACAGCCCCCGTGCCCAGCAGGTCTGCAACCAGCTCACGAATGACCCGGGGGCTTCACGGCCCCCCAGAGAGCTCAGCGGGTGGGGGCTCCAACCCCTGGATGGGACGGACAGAGGGACATGAGCCCCAAGCAGAGGGGCTGCAAACCAAGGGGTTCACTGCTGGCCTGGCAGGTGTCAGGTTGTACGGCCAGAAACACCCCGAACCGGCCGTTCTCTGGTGTTTTCCTTCACCTGCCTCCCCCCGGGAGCCCCGACACCCCCCTCAGCACCCAGCCCCCAGCAGCCCAAGCACAACGGCTGCAGCCACCCGGCTACACCTGATGCTTTGGTGGCAACGCAGACGTGGCCCCACCCTGGGATGCCAGAAGCTGCCCCAAAGCCCCGGGGATGTCTCCACCTGCCCCGGGATGTCCTCGCTGCCCCGGGATGTCCCCACCACCCTGGGATGTCCCCGCCGCCCCGAGTCACCCTGTTGCCCGGGGATATGCGGGGATACCCGGCCCTTACTTGTGGTTGCGGTTGGGCACGGCCTGAGGCTGCACCTGCTGAAGCTGCTGCGGCGCCGGCCTCTTGCGGGCCTGGTCCAGACCGGCCTGCGCCATCCCGGGCCGCACCGCCGGGCTCCCGCCGTAACCGGGCGGCCCCATGGCAGGGCCCTGAGGCGCCAAGCGGCTGCCCGGTAACATCCCGGGGCGCTGCGGGAGAGAAGAAACCCCTCCCGGTGACAACCGGCAGGAGCCGTCGCCGTTCCGGTCCCCGTCGCCCCCGCTCCCTCCCCGCCCCGCCCCGCGCAACGCCGGCCCGCGCGCCCCCGCCGGCCCCTCCCCCGCCTCACCGGGTAGGCGGCTCCCGGCAGCGGGGAGCGATAAAGGCCCTGTCCCGGAGCCGGGCCCATGCGCACCGGTCCGCCCGGAGTGCCCGGGCCCAACGCGCCGGCCCCGGCGGCCGCTCCCCCGCCGCCGCCGCTGGGAGTAACCGACTGGAATCCCGCCCGCGCCGCCATCTTCTCCCGCACAAAGGGGAGCGCGCCGGAACCGGATGTGCCATCGAGAGCGCGCTCCCCGCGGCTGGGAGGGGGGGGCTAGAGAGGCGCCGCCCGACGCCGCCCGCACTGGCGCCCCCTGCCGGCCACTGCCGGCCACTGCTGGCTGGAGGACCGCGAGTGGGAAGGAGATGGGCGGCTGGGGGTGCTGGGGGGGCGTGGGAGGGACAGGCACTACTGGGCCTGGCAGTGCTGCTGGGACGGGGCTGTTCCACCCCAGCTCTGCTGCCCTGGGGGTGTAAGGGCAGTGCAGATGGAATTTTAAGGCAGTCTGGACCAAAACTGGGGATTTTTTTAGATGTGGTGCGGGGGGACGTGGGGCAGGGGTGGCCTGACAGCACTGGGGAAATGCCTGAGCTCCAGGAGCTTAAAGTTTTCTCCCAACACAAAGGATTCTGGGATTCTGATTTTATGATTCTCTGGTTCATTATTCTCTTATTCTGGGATTCTCTGGTTCCCTAATCCTATGACTCTGATTCTTCTCTGATTCTGATTCTCTGTGATTCTCCCAACCCTACGACTGATTCCTCTTGGATTCTCATTCTGACTCCCCAGTCCTACGACTCTGATTCTCTCATTCTGCTCTGATTCTCTAATTTTCTGATTCATCCTCCCCCCTCCTCTCTGTCTCAGCTCCAGGATTTCCACGATACCTTCAAGAACACCCTGGGCTGACGCCGTCCCCCTCCCCAGCTCCTCGGGGAGCGTTTGCAGAGAGAAAGAGAGAAAGGCTCGGTGCTCATGAGTTATATCATTCTTTATATCGTTAAGAGTAGCAGGTATTGATGTACAATGCATCTGTCATCTTATTGTGCTTCCTATGAAAATGTGTGTACATAGTACAGATACCAGAGAGAATCCAACACTTTATACACTTGAAGGCATTCAGAGATCAGTAACAGAAAAAAAAAAAACCAAACCATAATAAAAATGGCACAAGAAC
>JAOEGS010023701.1:3600-38982 GCA_025447755.1 Corythornis vintsioides | reverse complement strand
CGGAGGTTCGGGGGGTGCGGGGGGTGGCTCCCCCAGCGGCGGGAGGATGCGGGAGGGTGGGGGGACCGGTGCGGGATGCCGGAGCCAGCCCGGAGATGGATGGGCGGGCGGGGGGGCGGGCAACGCTTGCGCACAGAGCCGGGATGGGCGGAGGAGAGAGTGGAGGAGGGATGGAGGGAAGAGCATCCCGGGTGACCCCCCTCCACACCCCTTCAGCTCTCAGCTGGGAAGAAATTGGGGAGGACAACCCCCTTCCACGCCCCCCCCGCGCCCCATATCCAGCGCACCCGCAAAAAATCACAGCTCCTTCCCCAGGCTCACCCCCCAGGCACAAATTCCCCTAAAACTCCCCCCAGAAACACCACTCACAGCAAACTGGGGAGAATGGGTGGGCAAAGCTTTGCTCCAGGGGGGCTCACACCATTCCCCCATCCATCCACCAGCCGAGCCACCCTGAGATGACACGCCAAGGATTTTAGGGCCGGGTTTTTCTTATTTTCCCTGCAGAGAAATTAATTCCCACCGCAGGAATGTCCCGTGCCCGGCCACCTCAGCCTCCCACGGGATTCCAGCTCCATCTCACCCTCCCCAGACACGAAACTGATGACCCCTTCAAGATTTATTATTTCTAAGGTGCAAAATCCATCCCTCCTCTGCCAGGCTGGGGGTTTGCCAGTCCCTGAGATAGTTAACAATGTTAATGCTGATTTTTAAATAGGAACTAATGCCAGATATTGGCTCTGGAGCAAGCAGCTGAAGGCAGCAAAGTTTATTCCTCTTTATCAGGCTGGAAAGCAAGAGACAGAGGGAACCTGGAGTCCACCAGCCCCACTGAAAGAGCAAAGTGTCCAGCACCAACAATATTAACTGGATAAATAATTGTTGAGCTGATGGCTCCGCACTTTCCAAGGTTGATTAAGCAACATCATGGGTATTGGAAAAGCAAACTCACTCCATCCCTCCACTGGGGCAGGATGGGGCTTCCTGGCTGGCAAGACAAGGAAGGGGAGCACGGGATTGATCGGCGGTGACAGGCAAGCTGGCCCTAATTAGGATTTAATTGCCAAAGGCTCATAGACCATCCTGGGATAATTACTGGGGCCACAGCTTGGCAGGGAGGGAGATGGGATTTGCTCGAAGGATATTTAGACCCTTCAGTCTCATGGGTCCCCCTGCCAGGATTATGGCAGCTGAGAACAATAAACGGCGTTCAGCAAAATCCTGGAGATAACACAACCCAAACGTCTGCTCTTAATGTGCCCCCAAGACACAGCACTGAGAGGCTGAGAAGCTTCACTTACCATGATCTTCTCTCTCCCCAGCTCCCTCCTGCTCATGATGATCTTGTTTCGGGGCTATGACTCCACCCTGAAGCACCTCCCCTTGGTCTGGGACATCATCAAGACCTTGCAGAGATGCAAACCCATCATCAGGGACCTGCTCCAGCTCTGTGCCTCCCACCTGAGCTCAGACGTCCGTGACAAGAACTCTTGGCACTATGGACTGAGCTTCTTCACCAAGCTTCAGGGAAACACTGGTGACCCCACACCAAGCAGTTGACATCAGTTGTATCCACCCACTAGGAACCTCAGGACACCAAAGCACAGCAGTCATGCACCCACAGGGGTGGTTGTGCTGCCTACACACGTTTTGGGTGACCCACCTCCCTCAGGTGGACCCCAAAGAGCTCCCAACAGCCACCACAGCTCCAGTAGACGAGGTGTTTTTAGCCCCCCCTGTGCTTTGGAAGAGCATCTGCTGCCTTAGCAGAATGCCCCGAGCCTTCACTGGGCAGTTAGTCACTGCTAATGACAACACCCTGCCCTAATATTTAATTTACAAAGAATAAATTGCCAGTTAGATTAATTCAGCATGATGAGCACCGAGTAATTTGGAGAAGAAAAGGGAGGGTAGGGCGTGGAAATCTCAGCTGTTTGAGAAGTGAATTCCTAACAAGCTGTGGTCCAGCCCAAAGGGACCCAGGCACCGCTGGGTAAAGTGGCTTAGGAAGCCCCAGCACCAGCAGGGGCTGTTTCTGTGCCCCAGGAGAGGCTGGGCAGAGGTTCTGCCATCCCTGGATGGCCTTGTGGCTGAAATGTTCCCAAACAGGTGACGAGGACAGAGTGCTACTGACCTGAGCCAGGCTCACAGCACCTCCTCCCGAGGGACAAGAAAGGGGAGATTCATGTCCAGCACAAACCACCTTTGTCCCACCGACCACCTCAGGCCCACCCTTCCTCGCCCCATCAACTCCAAACAGTCTGGCTTTGCAAACCCAGCTCCAGGACCTCCAGGATCCATCAGAATGCATCTTCCTTGTCCTCTTCTCTTGGGGCAGGCAGGGAGAGCCCCCACCCTGTGCTCCACGTGTCCCAGAAGAGATGGGTGAGGGCCTGGCAGCACCTTTTCTAGTCTCCCAGGAGAAATGATTCCTCCAAGCAGATGGTCTGCAGAGGATGTGCTGCTTGGTTGTCTGTCACAGTCCTCAAAAAGTCTATTTTCAAGACAGTTTGGTTTTGTTTTTTTTTTAATACCTGAAGAATGGGGACGCTTCCTGGGTGACAGGCTGTTGTTTAACCATCTCTGCTCCTGGGTGGGAACAGAAAAATACCATGTTCCCTCACCCACTGAAACCAAAACTCTGGTAATGAAAAAAAATAAAATAAAAAATTCCTTTTCTCTTAGCAACTTCAAACACAAGGATGCAGAGCCAGGGGACAGCCAACCACGCTGGTCACCTCCAGATCTCCTCCTCCAGCCACTCCTAAATCACAGAATCACTAAGGTTGGAAACAACCTTCAAAATCATCAAGCCCAACCATCTCCTAAACATTACCATGACCACTGAACCGTGTCCTGAAGGGCCACACTTGGATGGTTGTTGAACCCCTCCAGGGATGGTGATTCTACCAGCTCCCTGGGCAGCCTGTTCCAAGGCCTCATCACTCTCTCAGGAAAGAAATTCTTCCCTATAGACAACCTAAACCTCTCCTGGTGCAATTTCAGCCCATTTCCCCTTGTCCTGTCACCAGTCACCTGGGAGAAGAGACCCACCTCACTTCAACCTCCCTCAGGTAGCTGAAAAGAGCAATAAGGTCTCCTCTCAGCCTCCTCTTCTCCAGACCACACAACCTCAGGTCCCTCAGCTGCTCCTCCTAAGATATTTTCTCTGCCTCCAGCTGCTAAAAGGTACCAGGGAACTGCCTGACCTGAATATTTATTCACCAGCTGAGCTGGACAAAGCCACAGGCAGCTCTGCTGATGCTACTCTGCAGTCCAGCCAGCTCTGAACTGTTCTATCAAGCCCAGCAGCCCTGAAAACAAGAAGTCACATCTGGCTTCTTCCTATCAGCAAAAACAACCAACCAGCCCTTCTTAGAGCCCAGTAAAGGAGTAAATAATCCAGGTAATCAGCGAGATGATTCCTGCAATGACACCCCTGGTTACCAGCTGACCAGAAACCAGAGTCCTTTTTGGCAGCAAGAACTCATGAAGATTTCAGAGGTTGGTGTTTGGATGAGAAGATGCCAGGGAAGTGGATCAAGCTTCTCTCTGTACCTAGAAATTGTGGTGGTTTTTTTTTTCCCCCGCCACAAAGGGCAGGTGACAGTGTGAGGAGGATTGAAACAGAGCCAAGCAGTGAGGAAGAAGTTGGAATCACACCGAAAGAGGAAAAAAAAATCCTCAGCAGAGCTCAGAATTGGCAGCAAAGGGTCTCAAGAGGCTCCTCTGTGGGCACCCTCCAGCTGCACAAAGAACAGAAGCAAGAGCAGGGTTACTTGTTTTATGGGTATTTTAACGAGGAAACCTGGCAAATCCTCATGCCAGGGAGGGGCTGCCCTTTAAACGAGCTCATTTAAGCCAGATAGATGACTAATTAGCAGGGTAGAGGTGCTGGCACTCACCCCGGGGATGAGGCAACGTGTGCAGACGTGTTCATCCTCCCAGAGCCCTCAGTGGCAGGTTGGCCAGGAGAGGGGAGGCCTCGGGTTAGTCATTTATTTGGAGAAAAAAACCAAACCAACCCTTCCTGCCCCAGGAAAGCCACAATCCCACTCCCTGGGATAAATCTGCAGGAAATTAGTGAAGCTTTCTGAGGACAACAGGTTTTGTTGGACCCCACCACCCTGTTTGGAGTGGATGTTTGAGGGTAAAGGGTGTTTTTTTGGGTGAAGGAGACGAACAAACATGAGAAGATGGACCTTTGGGCATCCCAGAGGCATCCAGTCCAGTGCTACAACCCTGGTGAGAAGCAGCAGACTAAAAGGGGTTTGATTCACTCAGTGCTTTAACTGACTTGAGCAGAAGACACGGTTGCCATAGCAATGGGCCGGCAGCCCCAGTTTGTACAAACCCAGAGTTAAAAACACCCCCCCACAACACAAAATCACAAAAACCATTAAAAAAAAAAAAGGACCCTGATAAACAAGGACTAATAAAAACAAAATACAAAAACGCCTCTCCCAGTTCACACTCTCCCTGCCTCCTGGAACTTCTTCAGCAGCGGTTCGTCGGCGCGGAGGGCGAAGGTCAGGGCCCGTTTCTGGTAGTACCCGGGGTCTGTGGCCAGGTTGTCGATGACATCAGGCAGGAGATGGGCTCTCTCCACAGAGCTGCCCGGGGCGTCATAGCCCAGGGCGGTGAAATGCACGTGCAGGTGGTAGTAGGAGGGCTGGTAATGGAGGTAGATCCGCAGCCGGGAGCCGGGGACGCCGAACCGCTTGGCGACGGCCTCCTGAATGGAGAAGAGAACCCCACAGGTCAGGGGGGGCAGCGAGATGAGCAGAAAGGAGCATCCCCAGCAGAGAGAGAAAAGGCAGAAACCACTTCTGCTTCCTCCATCCTCCCAGCGGGATGTCGGGAAGGCCAGAGCTCCAGCAGGGACAGAGCGACTCCTCCAGCTGCCCCAGTTTCCTCCCTCCATGCACACGTCGGTTTTCCCTTCCGCCCTTATCTGTCGGGCTGGCTGGGCCGCTCGCGGGGCTCCCGTTACCCGCCGGTGTAATTACAGCTGCGGAGAGCGCCGGCGAACTCCGGCACAACGCCTCGGCTGGCTGCAGTCCCCGGCTAATCGCTTCATTAATCTCCACTTTCCCCAGCACAATTACTTTCCCAATGTCTAACGCAGAGAAGGAAGCGGGCGAGCAGCACGGGGCTGGAAAAAACCTGTCGGCTGGCGAGAACGGTCAAAGGGTTGGGAGGGAACTTCTTGGCTTGAGGAGGAGGAGGAGGAGGATCGAGGCACCCTCAGCAAGTCTGGAGACAGCACCAAACTGAGTGGTGTGGTTGACAGGCTTGAGGAATGTGATCAGGAGGGACGATGTGAACATCATGAAGTTGCAGCCGGCAAGGAACTGCCCCAGGATCAGGACAACCCCTGGTATCAGCCCAGGCTGGGGGTGAAGGGACCAAGAGCAGCCCTGCAGAGAAGGACTTGGGGGTGCTGGGGGTGAGAAGCTGGACAGGAGACGGCCCCATGCGCTGGCACCCAGCAGCCACTGGCACCCTGGGCTGCACTGCCAGCAGCATGGGCAGCAGGTGAGGAGGGGATCCTGCCCCTCTGCGCCCAGGACTCTGGGGAGACCCCCTGCAGGTCTGGGTCCAGCTCTGGAGTCCCCAGCAGAGATGGGGACCTGTTGGAGCAGGGCCAGAGGAGCCCCAGCAATGCTGGGAAAGCTGGAATCCCTCTGCTGGGAGGCCAGGCTGGGAGAGCTGGGGGGTTTCAGCCTGCAGAGGAGAAGGCTCCAGGGAGTCCTCCTGGGGTCATTGCAGGACTCCAAGGGACTTGACAAAAAGATGGAGAACAGACTTTTGAGCAGGGCATGATGGGACAGGATGATTTGAAAGTAAGAAGGTGATTTAAACCACTGGTAAGGAGAAATTGTTGACATTGAGGGTGGTGAGAGCCTGGCCCAGGCTCCCCAGAGGTGGTGGCTGCCCCCTCCCTAGCACCATCCCAAGGTGAGGCTGGCCTGAGAAACCTGTTCTGGCTGCAGATGTCCCTGCTCCCTGAAGGAGGGTTGGATGAGATGACCTTGAAAGGTCCCTTACCACCTAAAACAGTCTGATTCTATGACAGGACTTGACTCCTGCAGCTCACTGCTAACAGAAAACACCTCAAACACAGCACAGGGCACCAAGCAGCAGAGACTGGGATTTCCAGGCCATCACAGCCCGGATTTGTGACATATCTCTCAGTTACTGGTCCCCATGTGGGCACTGTGTGTGTGTGTCAGACTGCAGGCTGTGCTTCCCTGGCCACGACAGCAGCATCAGATCAACCTTGTGCTCACCTGGCCTTCTTGCAAGATGTTCCTCAGCAGTGGGAGGTGCTCAGCAGTGAGGTCCCGAAGTGACTTGATGTCCCGGCGGTGAACGAGGGCAATCAGGTAGAGATCATCCAGCTGCAGAGAGAAAGGCAGAGGACAGTGACAAAGGTGACCACAACGAGAGCAGACAGAGGTACAAATGCTTTGGACCTGCCCACCAACCACAGCTTCCCAGGCTGCCTTTATTCTGCCATGGTGCTGAACCCTGCACCCTGTCTGGGTAGAGTCCAGTGTCTATCTCCCAGGAGGAGATGCTCTCACCCACTGCACCTCAGAGCATCATTCTTGGATGGATGCTTCCCTGGTAGAAAAAAACCCTGGGAGGGTTGGTTGACAGGTGGCTGAAAATAAGCCAGTGTGGGTGCCCAGGTGGCCAGGAAGCCACCAGCACCCTGGCTGTGTCAGCACTGGTGTGGCCAGCAGGAGCAAGGCAGGGATCATCCCTCTGCACTGGGCAATGGCGAGGCTGGCCCTCAAATCCTGGGATCAGTGTTGGGTCCCTCAGTCCCAGCAGGACATTGAGGGGCTGGAGCATGGCCAGAGAAGGGCAACTGAGCTGGGGAAGAGTATGGAACAGAAGTGTGGTGAGGAGCAGCTTGTGAATCTCAGTGGCCAAAACCACAAATCTTTTTTCTCCCCCTCCAATTTCAAAGGTTATTTATATATTCCCCCAGTGCAAACAGCTGGTTAATTTCCAGTCACACAAGTTCTATAAATAATTATTTTCACAACCTAATTGGTCACCAGACAAGCCCAGAGCAGTAAGACATGGCCATCCAGCAGCTCTCAGCCAGATCTTTAGCACCTCCTGAAGCACTTAGAGTTTAATAAGATGCAGGGTCATGAATCATTATGCTTTGAAAATATAAATATATAAATGAAATGTAAAAATTCCCCGAGTCCTTCAGCTCAGTTAACAGCTTTCTGATCCAAACACCACGAGGAGAAGGGTTTAGACATTTGAGACCCAGCAGATCTTTTCAGGGCTCCATGAAACCCATCTGGCTACTCAGAGCCAGACACTTGGGCCAAAAAGATGCTCCCAGGTCCCTGTCTCAGGGCTCTGGGAAGGTTACACTAGCCCAGCCCAGCAACACCTCCCAGGTCCAAAGCAGCCCCTGAACAGCTCCAGGGGAAAAAATAAAAAGGCAACGGTGTATCGGCTTGTTCTCTCTGGATGGGGGTTGGCTGGAGGGAGGAAAAGCAAAAGCCCTTTCTCCTTCGAGCAACATCTGCCCGTTGCTGTTTGAAACAAATAAGCGGTTGCTAAAAAGGCCCAGAATGATGTCATGCTGGGCATGGCTTCAAGCAAGGCCTCGGGGCTCCTGCGGGTTTGAAACCGACTCAAAAGAAGGGAGGGGAAACAACAACAAAAAAAGCCACACCAAAAAAAAGTTAATTAAAACCAACTCAAACAGCCCTCAGACAGGAGATGGTGCAGCACCAGAAGGGCCAGGCTGGCAGCAAAGGCACCAACCACACAAGGCAAAGGAGAAACCTTCCTCCTGTCCATCTCCCTGAGATAATTACAGGTGAATTCACAGTTTCTTAGGCAAGGTGGTAAGAAAGCAAAAGGTTGGAAGGGAGGTTCAAAGGGGAGTCCTGCTGGGAGCTCTGTCTCCCTGCCATGATTTAATTGAGCAGCTCTGCCTGTTGGGTGTGATGCAGCAAGAGGAAGAGGAACTGGTGGTAGCCCCAGGGCTGACAGATCAGCTCTGGATTTGGTGTCACCTACAGCCAAGAAAAAATTCCTTGGCTCAGAGGTAGGAGTTAAGAGCCCCTGCTGGGATGCTGGAACCCCAGCTGGGATGGATGGGAAACAAGCAAGGAGAAGGTCCCAAATAACCCCAGGGATAATGGTTCTCTTCTTGCAGACTAAGAAATCAAGTAGACCCTGTTCAACACACTAAGAAGAGGTGACAGCAGCGTGAAGAAACCATCCCTAAAGACAAATCTAGGTGAGTTTGGAAAGTCTCCAGAGAATGAGACTCCACAGCCTCTCTGGGCAGCCTCTTTCAGGCTCTGTCATTCTCACAGTGAACAAGTTCTTCCTCATGTTGAGGTGGAATGTCCCATGTTTCACCTGCTGCCATTGCCTCTCATCCTATCACAGGGCACCACTGATAAGAGACTGTCCCCTTCTACTTGATACCCACCCTGCAGATATCTCTAAACATTGATAAGATCCCCTCTCAGCTTCTCTTCTCCAGGCTAAACAGCCCCAGGGCTCTCAGCCTTTCCTCATCAGAGATGTTCCAATCCCTTCATCATCCTCATAGCCTCTGTTGGACTCTCTCCAGGATTGCCCTGTCCCTTTTGAACTGGGGAGCCCAGAACTGAACACAACACTCCAGATGTGGTCTCAGTAGTGCAGAGCAGAAGAGGAGGAGAACCTCCTTTGACCTGCTGGACTGTGTTTTCATTTTTTAAAGCTTGTAGTTCCCATTTCTACACTTTAACCACACAGTAACTTTCCCCCTCTGCCATCTGCAGAAGCATTTTGAGGATCAGAAAAAACAAAAGAGGCTTTTCATTTTCACTCCATCAACTTTCAAGGGATGCACTTGTGGCTTCACCTCCCCAGCAGTACAGCACTGAAGGGAGTTGGAGCCCAAGGAAATAAGCCACTCACTTCAGGATTCCAGCCTGGGCTTAAAAACCTCATCAGTTCAACCCCTCCCACGAGGGGTTAAGCAGCTGCTCATAAGCTAAGGACCATCTGTTTAATGTAGAGCAGAGTTAATTGTAGCCAGGGAAGGACAAGGCATCTGCCTACTCTGCACCTAGAGTTGAGGCTGGCAAAAACGAGAGAAAAAAAAAACCAAACCAAACAAAACCCACAACACAAAACAAACCCAAACAAGTTCAGCAAGAACAAATCCACAGCTGGATTTTAGTTAAAAATCAGTGACAACATTTGGGCCAATAGAAGACAGAGAAAGTGAAGCCAATAAATCAATCAGCTGGGGGTTTGCAACAGCCCCAATTAGCGCCTGATAAAAGGCATCACTTGATGACAGTGTGAAGAGGAAGGACTGGGGTCCCCTCCTAAAGCTGTCATCAGCAGGCTCCTGAAGTGGACGTTTCCTCTGGATTCCCCAGAGGAGCAGCAGCCTCCCTTGAAAAGGAGGAGCAAACCAACCTGGGTTTGATTCCACTTAAAATCCGGCACGAGAACAAAACCGTTGCAGGGATCTGGGTTCTCGTGGACGATCCGATCGGCCTCAGCTTTCTTCTCCAGGATGTTGTACACCCACTGGAAGAGAAACATGCCTTTTAGAAAGCAGCAGAGGGAAAGAAGGAAGAAAAGAAAAGAAAATCAACACCCCAGGCACATTTAGCTTAAGCTCGTGGATTAGCGCAACTAAAATATTTTTAAAGCCACAAGCAAACAACAAAAAAAAAAGCAACTCCAAAACAAACCAACAAAAAAACCACCCACAGCTTGATTTTGAGATGACAAAGTGATTTCATGGCTGGTAAGATTTGTAGTTAATTATCCATCAAACACTCCCAACAACAAACTCCAGGGTATTAGAAGCACTTGAGTGAAGAGATTCCCCCCCTGACCCCACTGCTGGGTGAGTAAAGTTCTTTGGGGATTTCTGTTTTCCTCTCAAGCATTAAAACCTGGCCACAGCTGGAGCACCAACCAGCCCCGCAGAGAAAGAGCTGCATTTGCCCCTAAGAGGATTTGGAGATGATCACCCCAATGGTGTCCAGCAACAAACCAGATCTGGCTGCTTTACACAGCCACAGAGCTGTTCCCAGCACTACACCCTCGAGGGGAAGCGGATCCAAGCTTTTCACCTCCCAGGCTGCTACAAAACTTTGCCCACAAGGTCTGGGAAAGGAGCTGAGATCATTTTTTTCTGTGTATCGTTTGCAAGGCTGAGGTTGGACGGGGCTCCGGCCTCCCGTGCTCGCCAGGACAACATGGAAGGCCTGGGTTTTGTTGGGCAACACACATCTCTTGTTTCCTGGCTGATCAGGAACCCACTGGCTGCTCTTCTTAAACTCACATAATTGTTCTGGCTGGAAGAGACCTTCAAGATCAGAGTCCAGTCATCCCCCAGTACTGCCAGGGCACCACTGACCCACGTCCCTCAGCACCACAGCTCCAAGTGGGGTTTGGAAACCCTTCCAGGGATCATGGGGACTCCACCCCTGCCCCGAGCAGCCTGGGACAGGCCCTGAACAATCCTGGAGGGGAATAAATTGTTCCTAATATCGAATATTCTTCTCCCATACTTCAGACTTTAGCCTCCAGACTGCCTGTAGTCCCTGCTCTGGTTATTCCTACACACTCCTCTGACAAAGCAAAGCACCACCCAGAGAAGAGTTTTGGCTACAAAACAGAAGAGACCAGGGCTAAGAGGCAGAGTAAGACCAGTGGAAAACATCTTCACTTTTCCTGGCTCCCAACCTGAGCTGCAGCATATTTATTTACACCTCCAAAATGCACTTCAGCCTCAAACAACATCCCCAGCCAGAAGATAAGCAGAAAAGAGCTGGGGCTTGGAAAGGGAGAATGTTTTGAAACAGTGTTTTCCCATCAAGTTTCGGTATGAAACATTTTTGTTGCCCCAGCTGGGTAGGGAAGATGCAGCCAGCCTAGCAGAGCCACTGGGCAGGCTGGGGCTGTGAGTCCTGTGGACAGCAAAATAAAAAGTGCCCTTTTGGGGAACTCTGTCAAGAGTTTAATTAATTTAATCAGAACTTTGGATCATTGTGAACTGACCTGAACATACCCTTTAGGAGAAACCAAGCTCTCCTCCTTTGATCTGGGTTTGGGTTGGTTTGTTGTTTTTTTTTTTTGCTTACATTTCTGGTCTTTTCTTCCTAGCAACACCATCTTAGAGAAGATTAGATTGTCAGAGTGATTCTGGAAGGCAGGGCACAAGATCTCTGTGCTCTGCAGCCCTGGAAGAAAAGCAGGGAGGAAGCTGGGCAGGAAATGGAAGTTCACCCTTTGGGGTTTGATATTTTCATGCCTGATCTTTTCACAACTGCCCTAAATAAGTCCCCTGATCAGATGAGCTGAATTTTAAACCCCCCATGTGATGGGCAGCTCATCAGCTGACTGCTCTTGCTGCTTCCAGCACAGGGCCAGTGAGGACAACACATGTCCAGAGCCTGGCACCACAATAAAACCATTATGCTGAGAGCACCCCCTCCTTGCATCCCCCAGCAGGAAACACAGACGCCTCTGTAGTCCCCCGATAGTTCTGCTGCCCTTCACATTCCCCCTTCCGCTCGCCAAAGCCAGTTCAGCTGCACACAAGCAGCAGCATTATCTGTTTGTCCTGGAGAAACTGCCTGCTCCTGCCCTGGGTGGGCGGCTGCTGCACTGGGGCTGGGGGACTGAGCCCAGAGAGGAGTGGGAATGGAGTTAACTCCAGTTAAGGAGCGGTCACCAGTGGTGGGACCTGTTCTCTTCACTATCAATGGTCTGCACAAGGGGATTCAGGCACCCTCAGTGGGTTTGCACATGACACTAAGGTGGGTGGGAGGGTAGAGGGAACTGGCCAGGCTGGATTGATGGGCTGAGGGTCAACAAGGCCAAGGGTCCTGCCCTTGGGTCAAAACAACCCCCTGCACTGCAACAGGCTGGGGAAGAGCAGCTGGAAAGTGCCCAGCAGGAAAGGACCTGGGGAGGTGGGTTCTAGGACAAGAGGAGCCAGCTGCAACTTGCCCCAGGAGAGGTTTAGGTTGGAGCTAAGGAAAAATTTCTTCTCCTCCAGGGTTGTCCAGGGCTGTCCCAGGCTGCCCAGGGTAGTAGTGGAATCCCCATGATCCCTGGAGGGGTTTCCAAGCCCCTCGTGGAGCTGTGGTTCTGAGGGCCATGGGTTAATGTTGCACTGGCAGTGATGGGGGAGCAGTTGGACCCCTTGCTCTGAAAGGTCTCTTCCAACTGAAACAGTTCTATGATTCTCAAATCCTAGAGGTCAAGGACTGGCTTTGCTGAGGATGGTTTCTCAGCAGATGCTCTTGCTGGCACCAGGAATGTGTCTCCATGCACAGAGAGACACATTAGGTAGATAGAGGCAGAGACTGGGAACTCCAGCACCTCCTGAAGGCAACTGCTCCACCAGGAAACTGAAGCTATGGAGCACAGAGACAACACACAAGGCAGAAACACACTTTTGTCTTTCTCCAGCTCATAAATGCCACCCGGACCTTAGTGTTGCAATAAAACAATGAGTGCAATAAAAAATGCTGCTCACAAGGTGCCTCTGCTGTGAGCCAGGGAAAGCAGGACTGTGAGTGATTAGAGAACAAAGCCTGTTAACTGTTCTGCTGCTGCCCAAGCTGGAGGAAAGAGGGGCGAGGGAAACCCAAGGCTTGCAGGCAGTTGGGTTTTGGGGAGTTATTTGTAATGGACAGAGGCAGACGACTCCAAATTTGGTTTATGTCCCTGTTCTGCACAGGTTGGAGTGAACTGGTCCCTACAGACACGTTTCTAATGCAGAAAAGAGGAGGAATGGTCAAAAAGGATGTAAAACAAGCAAAGAAGAGCTCAGCACTGCTGCCTGCAGCAAGGACATGAAAGCTACAGCTTCACCATGCAGACCAAAGGGCTGAGTGCCAGGGGAGCTGTAGGGAAAGCCCAAGCAGTGAGTTGTGATAGAGGAATCCAGGAACAGTCTGTGCCTTCCTATTTCTACAACACCCAGGAGGATTCTAAAAAGCCCAGTGAGCAGCACCAACGCCCAGGGAGCCGCCCTCAGCGAGGCAGAGAACAGCCCAGCTCAGCTCCAGAAGCCTGGGAAAGGCAATTCTGGGGACAGCTCCAAGGCAAATGTTCTCCTGCAAAGACAAAGGATGGCCCAGGTGACAGAAGGATGAGAACACCAGACAAAGTTAGGAAAAAGAGCCTTGTTGAGCCCTCTTGTCCTGTCACTTGTTCCTTGGGAGCAGAGACCAACCTCACCTGGCTCCAACCTCCTGTCAGGAGCTGTCAGAGCCAGAAGGTCTCCCCTGAGCCTCCTTCTCTCCAGGCTCAACAAGCCCAGGTCCCTCAGCTGCTCCTCACCACACCCCTGCTCGACACTTCCCCAGCTCCATTGTCCTTCTCTGGCCACACTTCAGCCTCTCAATGTCCTTCTGGGAGTGAGGGGCACAAAACTGACCCCAGGATTCAAGGGGTGACCTCCCCACACAGATCTCTGCCCTGGTCTTCTTGGCCATACTAGTGCTGACACCAGCCAGGGGCTGGTGGTTTCTTGGCCACCCGGGCACTCTGCTCATCTTCAGCTGCCTATTGACCAGTCCCTCCAGGGCCTTTCACACCATGTACTTTCCAGACACTCTGCCCCAGTCTGGAGTGTTGTAGGGGGTTGTTGTCACACAAGGGCAGGATCTGACCCTTGGTCTTGTTGAACCTGCATCTATTGGCCTCAGGCCATTGATCCAGACTGACCAGATTCCTCTCTGAGAAATCACTGCCCAGCCAGGTGAGAGAGGGTGATACTGTACAGGTGACAACAATGACAGAAGAACCAACAGGGAGCAAAGGGCAGAGCACTCCCAACTCTTCTGCAAGCTGGGCTTTGGAGAAGACACTTGACAGCCCAGTTTGTTGAAGCAGAAGAGACCATCTCCACCGTGGGGGAAGTGGCAGCCATACCTGGACACTGAAGCTCTGGGACTGGATGAAGGGCAGGGTTATGCCCTGGTAATCCTCCCAGGACTCACGGACCAGGTGCAGTTCTTGCCGGAGGTATTTCTGGAGGTGCTTCTCTGTGGCAGGGTACACCACCGTGGTCTTGATCTCTAGAAAGAAAACAACCTTCACTGAGTTACTGCTGCACATGAAATCCACATGACCTCCTGCTGGCCCCAGGAAGTCTCTTTTCCTTTCTAATAAATGCCACTCTACCTCACTGTGAAAATACATCCCTAAATCAGCAGGGTGAAGAAAGGACATGGAAAGCAAACAGGTGCTGTAGCCTCCTGCACTGCCACTGCTTTCCTCGGGGAAGGACAAGTCAACAACACAGCCAGGGCCTGTCTTTCCAGTTCAGGCAGAGCAGTTTGCTGTCTGAAAGGAGGTTTTTTTCACCCCTCACACTCACTCTCTCAGACATATCAGCAGCATCAGGGCAGAGCTGGGGCTCCCAGGGAAGAGTTTATGTGAAGTTACCAACCAGGAGAGAAACACGAGTGTCTGCCTCGTGCTCGCATCTGCAGCCTGTGGGGTGTTAGAGTGAGCACAGCAGCTCTTTCCAGACACAAAACCAGAGGTCTTGAGCTTCTTGCAGCAGGGCCTGCAACAGGAGCTGCTCCCCCCAAGGGTGCTCAGCCTCAAGCTCCCTAGGCAACAACGTCAAGAGCACAAGGAGGGATCCAAAGCAAACACCACAGGCTATTGGCTTCACCACAGAAGATAGTGAGGTGATTTCCCTGCACCAGTTGACAAAGAGCATTTGGCTCATTAGCAGAAGGAAAACTATTTTTGTTTACCTTGAGACTGAGAGTCTGCTGGGTGATTTCTGCAGCACGCAGCAGGGTGGGAGTGTACGTGCTGCGTCAGCCTGGCACCCCTGAACTCAGCTACAATCAATCTCACTGAGCCATAGAACACTTGGAAAAATCACCCTCTCTGGACAAGATGAGATGTGAGATACAGAGCCTGCTGAAGTCCCAGAGGCACTGGCAGCACCTCTGCTGTCACAGCTAACGGAGTGCTGCAAGGAGGAGAGAAACCTGGCCAGACTGGACCAACCCTGAGCAGCCTGGACCAAAACCAGTGGCTGGAGCTGTGCAAATAATGCAGCTTGTGCCCAAGGTCTGCCACAGTCCCAAAAACCATGAGCTGCACACTCACCAAGGCACCAAGCACTCATTCTTCATGCTTTATAATGTACAGTTGTGAGCCAAGCACTGAATATAAGCATCTATTTGTTCCTAAAGTCAGGATCTGGGGGGGCTGGTGTTTTTTTTTCCTTAGTTTTCTGCTGGGTTTTTATGTTTTTTCTTTTTTTTTTAAAAAAAAAAAATAGAAGTCATCACTGCACAAGCTGGGAGGTTCTGCCTTTTCATTCGACGCCAAGCCCAGCTTAATGAAATCCACAGGAAAATGCTGGTAAGATGAAATATGAAAACACAAACCACAAGGGCAGGCTGGTCCCATTCCCACCATCCGCATGTTCTAACAGGGTTGTTTTCCAGGGCTCGATTAGCACTGCTAGTGGGATGATGTAAGAGCAGAAAAGGCTGGAGCTCCTCTGCTCCTCACTTAACGAGGCCAACAAAATGCTGAGGAGAAAACAAAAAAGGTGGAAGATAAGAAAAAGGCAAGTCCAGCCTCAGGGTGAACATCCTCAGTTTGGTTTTACAGCCCAAAAGAAGAGCAGGGGCAGCAGCAGAATCCCCTCTGTGCCGGGGTGGTGAAAACCACGACCCGTGCGCCGGCTGGCAGGGGTTTGCAGAGGGACCTCGATGGCTTCCCCAGGACCTTGCCAGTTTAGGAGGTGGCTGCTCGTGGTGGGAAGAGCCACTTCAGACACTTTAAAGCCTCATGCAAGATCAGAGAAATCCTTAATGCACAGCTGTGGTCGAGCAGCAGATGTGGGAAGAGAAGCTGCAGCTCACTCATGATTATTTCCCTTCTAGAGGTCTCATCAACCCTGGAACACCACTAATTAGCAGAAAGCACGATGGCCAGAGAAGCTGTTTGATAAATGCTCAGAGCCTGACAGTCCTTAGGAGCCCACACACGGGATGCAAAATCCCAACTGAGTAGGAAACATCCATGGCAAGACTGGGCTCGCTGAGAAATCTCCCGACTGCTGGCGCCCGGCCGCACTCAGGTTCCATCTGAAAGCCACCCTGCTCCTGGCAGGCTCCACAGGTAATAAAGCCTCAAGGACACTGTGGGGCAGCCACAACCTATCCCAGCCTGCAGATGGGGTAAAGAACCCAGTGGACACGTGAGGTGGGGTGTTAAACTTGCCAAAGGGTCAGGGATCATCCCTGCTCGAGCTGACTCACATCAGCCTGCGTGTTGCTGAAGGCCAGGGCTGCCAAGAGAGGCCTGTGGTTTATTCTGGAAGGCAGGGCTGACCAGCAATTAACTGGAGGTTACAAGAGAAGAGGTTTAATTGAAGGAACCCAGAGGCATTGAGATGTCAGCTCACCCTACAAAGGGTTTTTGGGGGTATACCCTGCACAGTGGTTTCCCTGGCTGGAAGAAAAGGAAGCTCAGATTGACCAGAAACAAAAAAATTTCTCCATTCCTGCAAAAAAAATGAGAGTGAAAAACAGAGACAAAAAATAAAGCCATGGATTGATTTGGTGAACTTCTAAAGAAGAAAAAAGGCAGCTGTCTGCAAGAGAGGAGGATGACACACGTTATCCCCCAGCGTAGGCAGAACATGGAGAGACCAGGAGACAAACCAGTGCTCCCAGTGCAGCTCCTACAAGTTTTGCCAGCTTCTCACTGCCTGAAACCAGAGGTTTTTTGGGCCAAGAAAGGCAGGGATGACTTCCTTCAGGACTCAATACTTTCCTTCCATGTTCTTCCACTTCTCCAGCGCAGGTTGGGGAGATGGAGCCAGAGCATCTCCCAGTGTGTTTGGTTTTAGGCATTTTTCATGAGTTTCAGCCATGCCCAGGAAGCAAAAACTCCTCGAAGGATTGAGAGGGTTTCCTCCACCAGTGTCTCTCACCTCTTGGGCATAAACTGCCACTTAAATCCAGACAAGATCCAGCAGCTGGCCTTAGAATAAGCACCAGACACCTGCCCCTGCCTGCAGCAGAGCCGTTGGAACCAGAGGGCATCACCCCCTCCACTCCCCCCTCATAAACTGGCTCACAAATTTCCTTCTCCTTCCTCGGGTGGTTTGGGGCTGCCCTTCAGCTGAACTCTGCCCATTATTAAGCTGGTTTGCAAATGGTATTTCCCATTTTAGCCTCGTCTGTCACAGCAGCCAGTGAAAGTGATGAGCCCAGCAAGGCACAGATGAGCTCCTTTTCCCAAGCAGCAGCATCCCCACACCAGTGTGTCACAGCTCTAAAAAGAAAATAATCTCCTCTTTAAGCAGCAGCAGAGTAAAATTCCTCTGCCCAGGACAGAGGAGGGTTGTCTGCTCAGGTAACAAGCTTCTTTTGGCCTCCTTTTTTCCTGCTTTCACTGCACAAAGCCACCAGCCCAGCCTTGCATCTCTTTTACCACACAGACAAAACCAGCTTTCATTGCAGCTCCACTCTGAGGAAGGAGCAGCCCCAGACTCACTAAAACGAGGAAGAAGCATCAAGAAAATACACTTTAAGCTACCAAAAAACTCCAGCCAAAACCCCCCAGGGACTTCAAGCCACAAAGGTGGCATGGAGAAACTCTCCTGAGAAAGCAGAGAGGCACAAAGGCAGCTCCTGATGCCATCACCACACCCAATGCCACAATTTCTTGCGTCTGGAGATCCCTCTTACCTTTGGAGAGCCCGAAGCTGGGCCCCAGGGGGGCTCAGCCACCCAGGATGTTGTGAAATCCCCCAAGTGAATCCCCCTTCTGGGTGACGTCAGGACCTGGGATTTTTTGAAGGAACTGCTTAAGGGTAAAGTTTGAACTTCATCCCAGTGTCAACCTGCAAGCGCCAGGAAAAAAAGCCCCACAGCCAAGAGACCAAGACAGCCCCCTGCACAAGGGCTGGCTGGCTCTCCACACTTGATACCCCAGGATTTCTCCCGAGCCCTGACACTGTCCTGCAGCCTTCACAGGAAATTTCTCCTTTGTTTTCGGTTTATGAGCCACATTCCTCACATCAGCTCCCTCCTTGGGCTCAGAAGGGCAATTTCCTTCCCCTGCTGACAGACACAAGCGCTTCCTGCAGCTGTCCACCAGCAGCTGGTGCCCACTGGGGGCCTCCTCCATCCCTGGGGAGCAGCAGTTGCCCCCAGATCCACACCCAGAGTGGGCACAGTGATGCTGAGGAGGGCTGGGAAGAAGAGATGCACCACTGGGTAACGTTTGGGCAAAAATCTCCCTTTGAAAAGCCATTTTTAAAGGGAATTCCAGAGAAACTTCAGTGGAAGGCAGAGGGTTCCCCTCTCATTCAAAGCAGCATCAGCACAAGCACCTGACAGGACAGGTGTGGTCCAGCCACGTGCAAAAGGCTGCACGGGGCAGAGTTGTTTGAACAGCAACAACCCGAGTGTTTAGTTTCGTGGAGCAGGAGAAAACCCAGATTCACCCGATTTTGCTGCAGCCACCGAGGCAAAGCAGGACCCGAGGTGGCACTGGCAGACACCAGAGAGCCTTTACCAGCCTTCGCACCCCAGCGAGGGACAGAACACTTCAATAAAATCCAAACTGTTGCTACCGGAGTACAGCCGGAGCTGGGGACGCTGCAGCAGAACGCTTCCAGGGAGGGATTCAAACGCCAGCAAGGGTGGAGTCAGAGAGGCCCCGGGGACTTCGGGATCACGATGCCCCCTCGTGGGAACCGCTGCAAGGTGCTGCCGACCTCGAACGCGGAGCGGGCAGGAGGCCAAACATTCACCGGGTGTTTTCCTGCTGCTGGAACGTGGCGTTTGCACTAAAAACTCTGCTTTCCAGTCCTCGACGGGACGAAAGGAGCTCTGCACAACTCAAGGTCCGAAGCCAGGCAGAGCTTCCTCCTGCACCATGGAAACGGTGCTAAAACGGTACCATTTTCAGGAAGGAAGATCAAACATCCTGAAAGTTTAATTTAGGATTTGCCAACTTCTTATTTAAGGCTATGAGTGATTAATTTGGGCTCTGTAAAGCCTGTTTGGCTAGCTCTGTGTTGATGGAAGCATTAACAGAATTCATCACTGCACTTCCAGAATCTAAACACATGCACATGCCAGCACTAAATCCAAGTATCCAACCTGCCCCAGGAGCAGCCAGCAGCCATGAGCACAGTACACCTTCCCCTGGGACAAGAACTTGCCTGGCAGGGTGACACCCCTTCCACTGGAGCTCTGCAAACCACTCACCTGACCTCCTCAGAGCTGGGTGTTAATGACAGGCTTCAGAACACACACACACACACACACACACACACACACACACGTGTGTGAAATGGACAGGAAGAAGCAGAAACTGCCCTTCAGCTCCACTGCCCTTCTCTGGCCACACTCCAGCCCCTCAGTGTCCTCCTGGGAGTGAGTGACACACAACTGAGCCTGGGACTCAGAGCATGACCTCTCCAGTGCTCAGCCCAGGGGGACAAAGAAGCTGACACGTGCTGCCAGCTGAGTGCTCTCCCTGCCTCCTCTTCCTCTGCAGCTGGCAGGAATGTGCGAACCGGTCCTGGGCCCCTGCGCCCAAGCCAGGGACCCCCCCCCCCCCCATGACCACTGAGCACTCACCACTGAGCTCAGGGGGAGGATAGAGGTGGTAGGTGCTGTAGATGTCATTGCTCATCTGCAGCTCCAGCTTGGCGTGCTTCTTCAGCAGGTCCAGTACCTTCTCCTCCTGGAAAGGGGTCTTCTCCAGGATGATGACAGCATCTGTGTCATCTCCAGAGGGGCCAGTCACCTGAAATGAGGACGGATAAAACACTTGGCAAACACTGGGTGGGGAGTCTGAAGCCAGGACCTGAATCCCTCCACCCAGGGACCACAGTGGACACCCCACAGCCCTGTGGTTCTCATGTGCAAACCCCCTCCTAGTCCAGTCACCCACTGGGCAGCACCCGTCCAAAAACAAGCAGCACCTTTGCCCTGGATCTGCTCTCCATCAGGGAACACGGGCAGCTTTTGGGGGAGTGCAGGATGTGGACAATGTCTCAGCCCATCTGCACCTCCCCGGAAGCTCCAGCGCCCAGAGGCATTCCTGCCAACCCACAGCACTGACTGCACCTCTCACCAGTTGACACGGGGCTGCTGACCAGTCAGAGGGTCAGAAATAGGGCAGAGGCAAGTGGGGGGATTGCATCATGGTCAGAGAGCTACCCCAGACTGTTCTGAGGCAGGGAAGCACTGCTGCCCACAACCCAGATGCAGATGTGGCCTGAGCAGGCTGGTTTTGGGAGGCACAGGGCTCAGAGCACAGCCCCCAAACTGCTCCCTCACTGAACACCATTTGTGGAGAGCAAAGTGGTCCAGCTGGGGCTCCCAACCCAGCCACGCTCACAGGGCAGTGCAGGCAGGGCTGTGCCAAGCTCAGTTACCCACTAACCATCCACACGCTGCCCTGAGACTGAAGCAGCAGCTTGAAAACCTCCTCATGGCTTGCTCAGATGCCCATGTCCAGAGACACGAGCTGAGTTGGCTACACGGTTCCTGCACCACAGCCAGTGGTGCAGAACTTCAGAACAGTTAATGAAGCCAGAGCTTCAGCAGTTAATACAAATATCCCATTTTTAGAACCTGACACCTATCCTATTCACAGCCCCATTTACCATCCTTCCTCGCCATTCAACGCCACTTCACCCACCAAACACGAATAACCCGCTCTCGGGGCCAAAAGCACCAGCTGTACTGTTACGAAGAAACAACCTGAGGCTGCACATGAGGCTCGGAGCAGCGCCCAGAGCCGCCGCCTCCTGCCCCTCGCTCGGACCTGGGCTGGCAAAGCGAGTCTGGGGCCGCGCTCCGGTGGCTCCCGCCGGGCTGGGACACCGCCCTCGGGATGGGGGACCTGGGGAAGCCCCCAGGCCGCGTCATAGCGCGGAGGGCGGGGCCTGGCGCAGGGGGCGCGGCCGGGGCGGTAACGGCGCTGGGCCTCGGCAGGCCTGGGCGGTCCCCCCATCCCCGCTACCTCTCCGTGCAGGAACACGGCCTTGTCCCGCGCCGACTCCCGCAGCACCCGCCGCAAGCGCAGCTCCGCCAGCGGGAAAGGGGAGGTGGCTGCGGCTCCATCCTGGGGCCCGGTCCCGACCTCCTCCTTCTCCTCCTCCCCTTCCCGCTTCCTCTTCAACCGCGGCCCCTCCGCCATCGCGCTGCCCGCACCGCGCCTGCGCGCAGCGACCGAGAGCGCCCGGGAGCGGCGCCGCGAGGGGAGAGCGCCGCCTGGCGGTACGGAGGGTGCCCGGGCATCCGTGGCTCCCCCCCGCCCCAACTCCCTCTGGATTCAGGCGATGGGTGGTGGGATCAACCCCATCCCCGGCTGTCTCCCAGCCCAGGGTGGGTGGAGTCACTCTGGAGGAAGTTAGCACCCCCCAGGGCTTCTTCCCGACCTCTTTACAACAGGAACCCATAAGGCAGAGCAAACACAAGAAAACAAGAAACCTAAATCTTTTAAACTCAAGATTTTAAACTTCAAAAAATTAAAAAAACAACCCAAATGTTTAAAAGTTCTGCATTTTTACAGTCCCAGACTCCTTCCTGCCCCGGGGGCAGGCTCCATGTCAGCTTACAGGGGATCCAGATCCCCCCAGGAACAATCCTCAGCCCAAAGGACCCCACCCTAAGTAGCTCTGAGGAATATCAGAGCTGAGGACACCAGAGCTTAGTGTTTGCGTGAGGAGCAGCAGGGACCTGCTGGAGGATCTGTCTCTGTCCCCACCCCGGGGGGTTTCTGGCCACCAGCACAGTGGCAGCAGCACTGGCTCCACACTGCTGTGGGGACCTCCCCATCTTCAGTTCCCAAGGCTGGTGCAAGCAGCTCAGCTTCACCCCCAAGGTCTGTCGGGATGTGACCACATCTGGATCTGGGGGTAGCGCCAAAACCCCTCTGTCAGCTCCCAGCTCTACTCCGAGGTGCCTGGGGAGCTCCGGCACAGCTCCTGGAGGTCTGTGGAGGCAGCAGATGAGCCCCGTTAGCACCCAAAACACCTTAAAAACCCCACTCCGTCCACTGACAGAATCGGGTCCCCCAGGAGAGCAACGTTACCAGCACCCCCCGGGTTACTCACAGCGCGCCACGGTGTCTCTGATCTGCTGGAAGCTCCGCTCCTTCAGCGCCATGTAGATGTAGAAGAGGTTCCGCAGCTCCCTGGGATAATCCTTCCGATCCACGTCCTTCAGCACCGGGATGGTGCGGCCGTTGGCCAGCGGCGCTTCGGCCAAGGCCTGGTGCATCTGGTACTTGCACCAGGGGTCCCGCAGGAAGCTGGGGGTGATCAGCATCACCCAGCAGTGGCTGCTCTGGACGGCGTCGCACAGCTCCGTCACCATTGCGCCTCCCGGGGTGGCGTCCCGCAGCTGGAGGAAGCAGCGGAAGCTTTCGGGTTGTCCTTCCAAGTAGGACACCAGCTCCTCCACCAGCTCCACGTCCACCTCGCTGTGGCAGATGCAGACGTCGTAGCTCTTGGCCCAGCGGGCGCTGCCCGGGGCGCTGATGTCCGGCGCCGGCAGAGGCGACAGGCAGATGGATCTGCTCAGGCTCGTGCTGGGAGAGGAGACAAAGCTCTTGGTGGAGGAGGAGGAAGAGGAGGAAGAAGGTGAGGATGAAGCAGAGCAGCTGCTGTTGAGGTTGCTCTCCACAGAGCTGGGCTTGGTCTTGTGTAGGAGTCTCCTAAACCAGCCTGCAGGGTTGGAGAGATTGCAGTGAGACCAAGGGGAAGAGCTCAACACCCTCAAGAGGTTCACTCAGCACCACCCCTCCAAATGGGAAGGTCTCACCCAGACCACCCAAAACCGCCTGTGGGCACCCCCAAGAGTTTACCCACCCCCCACGGGCATAGACTCACCAGCCATGGTGGGCAGCGTGCTGCTGGGCCAAGCGCCAGCGGGAACCTTCTCCTGCCAGCAGGAAAAACAGTCTCAAAACCAGGAAAGGAGGAGAGCGGGAACCACCCTGCAGCAGATCCCAGCCCGGGAGCCTAGCAGGGGCTGCTCCAGGGACATGCAGCTTTGGGGTGAGGAATTTCCCGCAGCCAACCCCCAGGATTCCACCGGGAAAAGGCCCTGCTCCCTCCGGTACCTGCAGCGAGCGAGGCCAAGAGCCGGCAGGGACCCTCATTCCCGGCGCCGGGGAACGGATCCTGCAGACGGGAGAAGCAGATCAGCGGGGATCAGCTAGCTGCTGGAAGCCACAGCTGGATTGGGCACGGGATCACTGGTGAGGCACCAGCACAGCCAGGGACACTGTGCTCCCCATGAGAGTCACTGCCAGGGAACAGCAAAACGCTTGAGCGTGGTGAGAACAGTGAAGGGAGGAGGAGGGGGGGGAATCTGGGAGATGCCTACCTGGGGTGCAGGAGTCAGGTACCGGAGAAGGGAACGGGGACACATCAGGCTGGGCAATCTTCAGGGATCACCTGGGTGGGAAAGGAGAGATAGGGTGTTCACTCTGGAGCCTAATGTGATCTGCAGTGGTGAGGCTGATCCATCCTCACAGCTTCCCTATCTGGGACCAGCCCTAGGGCAGGGGGGAGGTCTGGAGCACCCACCAAGTTCCTCAGAGACAGCACAGAGCAGCTCCCCAGCCCCAACACCTCCTGCTGGCTGGCAGGTCCAGGCTCTGGCTGGGTGTGCAGAGGAAGCACCAGCAGGGGAAGCTGGGGAGGGGGAGCCCCAGGGGCCTCCCTCCCACATCCGCACTGGTCGGATGCAGTCTCCAGCCAGGCGGGTGTCACCGTGCCCAGCACGCACCAGCAGGCCCAGATCTGTTTCCACACTGGTTTTAAAACCACACAGGGCTGGGGCCACTTCTGCTTATTTTATGAGCTCAGTTTACTAAACACAGCAGTTTTCCACCCCCAGCTCTCTTTTCTCATGTCATGTCCCTTGAGGACCCCCCCAGCCATGCAGCAGACATCTCCATACACTGGTTTTGTAAAGGTCTCTGGCTGCACAGTAGACCAGTGCTGCTGGTGGCAGCTACTGCCACTGCCTTCATCCCCTCCTCATCCTCCAGCCCTCCAGCAGCAGGACAGGCACCAGCACCCAGTGGGTCCTCCTCCCTCAGGCTCCAGATGAGTCCCCAGGGGGTTCATGACCACTCAGCTTCCCAGAGGTGTTTCCCATCTCCAGGTAGTCTCCCACACCCTCTACATCACTGAGAGGTGGGTGCCTGGTGCTATCCCAAGGGATACAGAGAATCCAGCCACAGTGCCAAGTGTGTCCCACCCTTTCCCACCACAGAATCCTCACCCTAAATGACAGCAAAGCCCTACTGACCTATAAGCACCCACAGAGCATTCCAACACCCCAAAGACCCCCCAGAGAAACTGGTCTCAGTGCTCACATAAGAACATCTTCTGGATGAGCTTGGGGTGGACCAGGGGCTTTCAACAAGAATCTAGGTCAGTATCCTAGTATCCCTCCCTGTTCAGGGTGAAGTGGAGTGATGGTTTTCACACCTCAACAGTATTTGACACCCCAGGCTGCTGCATGATGGACATGGCGAGTTCTCAGCACAATCACTTGCATTTCAGAGTTGCTTTCTCTTTTAACCTACCTCACAAGCCCCTTCCCCTTTCCTGCCCTGAGATTGGCAGCTTTGTCCTGCCACCACCCCAAAAATCAACTCTCCACCGGAGGTCACACCCCAAAAGAGTGAGTCACCCATCTGTGTGACTCAGCCTCACCTGGAAAGCCCTGAGCTGCTGGGCCATGTCCCCGAAGCAACCACCCCTCAAACCCAAGTCCCTAAGGCGCAACATCCCATGGGATCACCCTTAGCTACAGTATAATCATTACGTGCAGCTACAGCTTGATTCACACTGTACCTGCACACATCAGCAGCAGCACCATGCAGAAATCCCAGCAAAGCACAAGCAGGTCTTGGCTACCGTGTCATCACAGGGAGCCCTGGGGATTATCCAATTGCCTGTGGAGGGCAGTAGGAAAGGGGCTGAGGAGAGAGCGAGTACAGGGCAGGGTCACAGCCAGCCCCGGAAAGGCTCTCAGAGGAGAAAATAAACATGTTTTCCCCCAAATACCCCCGCCAGCAACAGCGTCATTTATGGCACCGACATAAAGCGAGGCAGAGCTCCCCTACGAGCCAGGGAGCAGCTGCTCTTCCTGACAAGGTCTAAACACGGCCAGACTCCTTCCCTGAAGGCACCGGAGCAGCCAGCCGCGGCCAAACACCGCTCTCATTGCCTCGCAGGCCCCCGACCCAAGCCAGCCAGGCCCCTGAGGGCTACCAAGCCACAGCCGCACCCAGACGACCCGAGTGTCCACAAGCCAGCGACAGGCCCTTCAACACCAGCGCGGTCTGACTCACTGTCACCGGAACGAGGCAGAGGGAAGAGCTCCGAGCCCGCTCACACGGCGCCACGACCAGCAGCACCACCGACCCCGAGCTCCCAGAGGCCACCACTGTTACCGGGCGGCCCCCCAGACCCGCCGCCTTTTTATAGCGGCGCGAAGTATCGCGAGAACAGAGGGGAGCTCTCGCGAGAGCACCGCTTATCGCCCCTCCCCTTACGCTGCCAGCCAATGGGAGGAGAGGGGCGGGGCGAAGGGCGGGGACGCAGGGATGCGATTGGCCGGGCGCGGGGCGGGGCCATGTGCGCGGTGCCGGGTGCGTTGCTGGGCTCGCGCGGGGAGGCGGGAAGGGGCTTGCGGGGGGCGGGAGAGGAGGGTGCCCGTTGCCATGGCGACGGCGGGCAGGGATCGCGGGGGCCCGGCCGCTCGGACCGAGAGGGGACCCTCGGACAACCCCTCCCATCTCCCACCCCCGCCATGGGGATGCCCCGGGGTTGAGCTGTCCCCTGTCAGAGCTGCGTGAAGCACTCGCGGGAGTCTCGGTGGTGGGACAAACACTCAGCTCTCAGGCTATGGAACTGGGGAGGAAAAAAAAGGTGAGGCCAGCAGCTCTTTCTGTGGCATTTCCTTTTTTCCTGCTGGAATTTCTGTCGGCCTTTTCTAGCTAGAAAAAAAACAGAGAAGGGTGAACAATCCCACCCACTTCCTTTCCCTTTTAATAGTTAATAAGGATTTTCTCCAAAATAAGTTGGGAGACACGCTGTGTTTTACTCACTGTGGCCTGTTGAAGGAGCTCTCAGAGGTAGATCTTCCTTCCTGAGGGCCTTTCTAGGTTGCATCCCACCTCCCGTACACCCGTGGTGAGCTGGACAGCCCTTTGCTGAAGGAAGTTCTCTCAGCAGGGATTACAACCCGGTTGTGTACAAACCGGCTTTTGAACTTCAAGGAAGCTAAAGAAGTGGGGGAGAGCCGCCGGGCAAAGTGCAGCCACAACCCCAAGCTGCACTTCTCAGCCCAGTCTCATCGAGATAACAACCTCTCCCCCCCACCCAGTAGCCATCTGCCCGGGAGAAACGTTCTGGAGAGAACCCCCTCCCTGCCCGCAGTCTGTCCCGCGTCGTGTTGTGCCCGTCTAGTGACTCTGCTTGTGGTGCTTTGCCGTCTCTAGAAACTGGATGGCTTCAGCCGTGAGCCTGGGCAAGGAGCCGTGGTTGGAAGATGGAGTGCCACCTGCCAAGAAGCCCAGGTAAACCCAACCCTTCTTCTCCCCGAGAGCTTTCTCTGTAACCTCGCCTTGTTCTTTGGAGAGCCCGACACTTGGCACCCAGCCCCGGCAGCCACTTCCCTGGCTGAGCCAAGAGGAGCTGGCTCTGGCCTTGCCCTGCCTCTTCCTGCCCAAAATGTGCTTTGCTGCTGCTTTTGTTAACCCCTGAGCCACGATGTGTGGTCTCTACTCTCCTGCCTCCGTGGTTTCGAGGGGTGCTGACCCCAGTTCAGGTCCCATCTGCACGTAGGGTCAGGTGGATGTGGTGGTTCTGCTGCTTCTGCTCTTCCTGACAATACCACTCAACTTAGGGGCTAAATAATTCCACCCTGGAGGCTCCCCATTTTCCTCAATCAGTTTTATTCCAGTTCTCCCCTGAGCATGATGCTAAGTCAGAGCGTATCCACGCTTCCTCCCAACCAGGGCTGCTGCCACAGCCTGTGCTCAGAAATTAAAGCATTAAGGGAGTTCTCTTCCACTAACCTGATTTATTGACAAGTTATGGAGGGCTGGAGAATGGTTTCCATGCAGGAGCCCTGGTGTCAAGATTGGTGCAGAAAAAAAGGCTGGGAGATAATTTTTTTTTCCCTTGCTCAGGATTTCAGGGTAGGAATGAAGACAAAAGGGTTAACTGGCTTGCTTTTGGAGCAGGCCAGGGAAGGCAAAGCCTCATCTGCTGGGTGTCAGTTTCCTTTCCCCTTCTCACCAAATATCACGTGTTTGCAGATCAAAAAAAAAAAAGAAAAAAGCCCCGTTCCTTCCAGCAGAGCTGCCCCCCGGGCTGTGCCTCCCAGAAGAACAGCTTGACCCCAGGCCAGGAATGCAGCAGGAAAAGAAATGATCTACTGGGAAGAGTCTAAGGAGGCTATGTGGATGGTTAAGGGTCTGGAACATCTCCCCGTGAAGGAAGGCTGAGGGAACAGGGGCTGTTTAGTCTGGAGAGGAGACTGAGAGGGGATTTATTAATGTCTCTAAATATCTGCAGGGTGAGTGTCAATTGGAAGTGGTCTCTTCTCTGTAGTGCCCAGCAACAGGACAAGGAATAATGGCTATAAACTGGAGCACAGAATGTTCCACCTCAACATGAGGACAAACTTCTTCCCTGTGAGAGTGTCAGAGCCTGGCACAGGCTACCCAGGGAGGCTGTGGAGTCTTCTTTGGAGACTTTCCAACTCCACCTGGATCTGTTCCTGTGTGGGCTGCCCTGAGTGACCCTGCTCTGGCAGGGGGTTGAACTTAATGAACTCTGGAGGTCTCCTCCAACTCCTACCACTCTATGAATCTATGAAATGAGGGGGGAGAAGGAGACCATAGCCCCACAGCTCTTCCATGAGCTTCTTCCTATCCTCTGAGCTTCCAAAGGTTTGGCCTGAAGCATCCTGCTTATGCTGCAGGTGAGACAGGCACAGGTTGCCCAGGGAAGCTGTGGATGCTGCATCCCTGGGTGTTTTCAAGACCAGGTTGGATGGGTCTCTGAGCAACCCGGTCTAGTGGGAAGTGTCCCTGCCCATGGCAGCGGGGTTGGAATGAGATGATCTTGAAGGTCCCTTCCAACTCAGCCATTCCATGACCTGTAGTGGTACCATCTGTGCTCCTCTCTCTCCCCCCAGGAAGCTGTTGCCGAGCCTCAAAACCAAGAAGCCTCGGGAGCTGGTGTTGGTGATTGGGACGGGAATCAGCGCAGCCGTTGCTCCCCAGGTGCCGGCGCTGAAGTCCTGGAAGGGGTTAATCCAGGCCCTCCTGGATGCTGCTATCGACTTTGATCTGGAAGATGAAGAGAGCAAACGTTTTCAGAAGTGTCTCCACGAAGACAAGAACTTGGTGCACGTAGCCCACGACCTTATCCAGAAGCTGTCTCCGGTGAGTGTGTGGGAATAGTTGGTTCCCGAGGCTTTGCTCACCAGATTTGGGTTGTCTCACCTGGTGGGGAGCTTTGCAGGGCTCTTTGGGAAACGTGGGGGGAGATTTCCATCGAGTCTCTTGGTGTGAAGCATTGAAAGGAGCCCAGCTCTGATCTCAACCTGTCTCCTCTTCGCAGCGCACAAGCAACGCCCGCTCAACCTTCTTCAAAGACTGTCTGTACGAGGTGTTTGACAACCTGGAGTCAAAGATGGAAGATTCTGGGAAGCAGCTGCTTCAGTCTGTGCTTCACCTGATGGAAAACGGGGCGCTGGTGTTGACCACTAACTTTGATAACCTGCTGGAGCTGCACGCAGCGCACCAGGGGAAGCACCTGGAGTCTCTTGACCTGACTGATGAAAAGAAGGTAGAGGGTGATGGGGTTTAGTGTGGGGTGTATTAACCTGTGTGCTCACTCAGCACAGGCAGGTGCCCTGCAGAGCTCAGTCTCTTTCCATCCCCGCTGGCGTTTCCTGCGTCACCTCCTAATCTACATGGCTGGCAGCGCTTCCCGGCGTTGCCAATTAAGTGTTCTAATTATCACGAGCTTAAACGAGCTCAGGTCCACGGGGGTAAACCGAGAGCCTCACAACTGCTCCCGAAGTGAAGGTCAGCTGGTGAGCTCCTCGGGCTGAGAAATGAAACTGTCAGCTCAAGGAACATGCTGACTGAGCATTTAGAGTGTTCTCCCCTTTTTCCACTGACATTCAGACTCTTCCTGTGGCATGGACTCAAACAAGCTGTTTGTGGGTGTAGCTGTGAGGATGTTGGCCCCGTGGCAATGAGGAAGAACCTGCCTCTTTGAAATGCTTCCCCAAAAACTTGTTTGTTTTTCTAATGGTGTTCTGAAGCTGATGCTTTTGACGCTTCAGGAGGGTTTTGTCTCCTACAGGTGCTGGAGTGGGCACAGGAGAAGAGGGAGCTCAGTGTCCTGCACATCCACGGCGTGTACACCAACCCCAGTGGCATCGTGCTCCACCCAGCTGGCTACCAGAACGTGCTGCGCAACACTGAGGTCATGGTGAGGCAGCTCTCCCTCCCTCCCATCCCATTCCTTGTGTATATACATCCCCCACTGCCCTGGCCAAGCCTCGGTGCTCACCAGGCGTGGACTCGACCGAGCTTCCCACAGGGTGGTAGGACAGTCCTTGACCAGGTGAGATAGGAGGGATGGATTCTCTTCAGCGTTGCTCAGCTCCCCTCTCAGGCTGCTCTTCTCCAGCTGAACAGCCCCAGGGCTATCAGCCTGTCCTGGGCACAGAGATGCTCCATCCTCTCAGCAACTTCCCAACCTCTGCTGGGTTCTCTCCAGTAGTTCGTTGTCTCTCTTGAACTGGGGAGCCCAGAATGCTGGGACTCCTGCAGACCCCCAAGTAGATGCTGTTTCTTGTGCCTTATGAAGGTGAAACTTGCCTTGACCAAGAACACCTTTCCCTTTTTTAAAGCGCGAGATTCAGAAGCTCTATGAGAAGAAGTCATTCCTGTTCTTGGGCTGTGGTTGGGCTGTTGATGACACCACGTTTCAGGCCCTGTTTTTAGAAGCTGTGAAGCACAAGTCAGACCTGGAGCACTTCATGCTCGTCCGGAGGGGAGATGTGGACGAGTTCAAGAAGCTCCGTGAGAACATGCTGGACAAAGGGATTAAAGTCATTTCCTATGGAGACGAATACACAGATTTGCCCGAGTACTTTGAGAGGCTGACGAGCGAGATAGCCACACGGGGCAGAGCAGGTACCAGGGCTGTGGGCTGGGAGGGATGGCTGCTGGGAGTGAGGGGCCCAACACTGACCCCAGGATTCCAGGGGCATCCTCTCCAGTGCCCAGTGCAGAGGGATGCTGGCACAAGTCAGGGTGCTGGTGGCTTCTTGTCCAGCCTTTAGGATGCTGTCATTTGCAACGTGGTTTGTGGTTGTCACTGTGGACTTTGGAGTGCAGTGTTAACAGCCTCTCTTCTCTGTGCTGCATTATTCCTTAATTATTATTTAAAAAAAAACAACAAACAACTCATCTGTAAGTGTAGCAGAATTTGAGATTTTCTTCTACCAACTCCCTGTGTGTTCTCACAGTTTGAACAGCTGCTTCCCACCATCCAAACACTATTTTTCACCCACAGCTGCCATTGTTTGTTTTCCTCTGGTGAAAGGGCATTCCAGTCTCTGTGACCTTAGTGCTGCAGAAACCTTCTGGGGGCCTTTCAGGGCTTCAAGGGGCCTGTCAGGAAGATGGGGACAGACTTTTGAGCAGGGCCTGTTGGGACAGGGCAAGGAGGAAATGGTTTGAAATTAAAAGAGGGAGATTTAGACCAGAGAGGAGAAAGTGTTGATGCTGAGCTTTAAAACAGAGATCTTGCTTATATGACACAATAAAGGGGGAGAAGCAGCAGCTTCCTGGGCAGACCTTCCCTGGTTCACACAGCCCACCTGGGAGAGCCCCTCATGTCCCTCAGAGCTGCTGCTGCCCACTCAGGGAGGCTCCCTGTGCCCACCCCCTCACAGCTCTCTGCCCTCTCCAGGTGTGCCTAGGGAGGGCCAGCAGCTGGACGGTTCTGCTGCTGCCCACACCGACCTCAAAGTTAAGAGCGTCCCCAGGTGAGAGGGGCTTCGGGGACCACCCCCCACCCTCCACACCCAGCATCTCTGAGGAGCCTTCGTGTGCCCGCGGGATGCAGCGCCCGAGCATCGCCCCGGCTTGGTTTAATCTCCACCTTCCTCTGGAGCTCGTGGTGGCTCCTCTCGTTTCAGACTTAAGTGATTTTTGGATCTGTATTTTCATTTAAAACCATGAAACTTGAGCTGTTTTTGATTGGTTTTTTTTTAACTCGAAGCTTTAGTCTTCTAGTCCTGTCTTTCTACTGTACAGTATTTTGTATGTTTGAGTTCCTATTAAAAATCTCTTCACTTTGCTTATTTGGCCGGCGTAGTCATTTCCAAACACCTCACCCAGGCCCTTTGCCCTACCCGCTGCCCCAGGAGGAAACAGCTCCTAGCTGGTAGGGGAGTTATTTATACACAGAGAACAAATTATGAAGTTTTATTTTTTTTTTATATATATATAAATTATGTCTCTTAGCAGACAGCATTCGATTTATTGCACTAGAGCACATCTGCAATACAGAGCTACACGACATCGGAGGAGAGTTTTGTATTATTCGGTGTAAGCACTTTCAGACCGGGATCAAGAGGCACTCGATGGGGGGGCCGGGGAGAAAAGGGCCAGGAAAGCAGCAAGCAGCCACCAGTATCTTCCAGTATTCATTGGTTTGTTGTTTTGTTTTCCTTTTTACTAGCAAATCACACCACGGGCAGCAGGCAGGAGCCAGGCAGGAGCACACTGCCTTCCTTCTCACCCCAGCTCCTGCCCAGATATGGCTCCAGTGACAGAAACAGGGACCTTAAGGCAATTTAGCATCTCCCTTGGTGTTTTTGTTTTGTTTTGGTTTTTTTTTGGTTTAACAGCTTCGGTGGAGCTCAACAGCCAGATCTTCTCACGCCACCGCCAAGCAGCAGCTCTCCCACTCACCCCTGATAAAAGTCACGCCCTAAGCTGGTCTAAAAAAAGACAAAAACAAGATAAATCAACAGCTCAGAACAACCCAGCCTTCAAACCACCCCCCTCAAAGAAAAAACCCAGCAGGTCCTCGCCCCACCCCGTGCAGCACGAACAATACAAAGCTCTGGCTTCAGCCTCCCCGTGAGGGAGCCAGCGTCACTGGAAGGGGAACGAAGGAATCCAGGCAAAGGGCTTTTTGCTGGCGAAACCAAGGGGCTTTTAGCCAACAAAAAGCGCCGGTTTCCCTTCGTTCCGCCCCACACCACACAGGAGAGGCTACGTGGGGACCAGGGCAAAGCGTGTTCTTCTCGGACATCTGCGGGACAGCGGTTTGGTGGAGGTTGGGTTGGTTTTGTGGTTTCTTTTTTAGGCCTTCATGAGAGCTGCGACCACGGCCTTGGCATTGAGGCTGCGCAGATCACAGTAGGTTTGTCCGGTACCGACGAACACGATGGGCTTGCTCGTGATGTAGGTCATGGAGATGGCAGCACCGACCTGCCGAGGACAACGCAGAGCCCTTAGCCACGGACCCAGCCTGGGAGGAACGCCTCCAAAAGCTCAAATATTCATCCTCCTCCTATTTTCCAGATCTGGTTTTGTTTAAAATGGTTTAAATCCAGATCAGAAGGGGCCCGATTCCTGTCTCTTGCCCTCAAGAAGCTCCACACGGGATCAGGCCGGGCTCCTTACCTTGTCATCGATGGTATCGAACTTGGTGAGGACAATCCCATCGATGAGCCGTGGTGTCTGGGCCATGGAGTGATCAGCCAGGGCCTTGTTGAACTTGACCTGAGGGAGAGAATCAACCCCGGAACTGCATTTCTGGTCCAAATCTCCAATAAAACCAACACAAATAGGGTTTCTCCCCCCTCAACTCTTCAGGAACCAAAACCCCACTACTCACCAGTTGATCCACAGCCTCATTTCCCACCAGTGCTTCCCCAACAAACAGGACCAGGTCGGGAGCGTTGACGGCGATGAGTTTGGCCAGCGCCGTCATAAGGGGAGCATTGTCCTGCATCCGACCCGCCGTGTCCACCAGCACCACGTCAAACCCCTGGTTCCGAGCTGGGGGAAGACAGGAGGAGGCAACTTCCAGCAGGGTGCTCGCCCAGAGCGGCGTCTCCTGCTGCAGGTTGCCCACGTACCGTAGGATATGGCCTCCATGGCGATCCCCGCGGCGTCTTTGCCATAGCCTTTCTCGTAGAGCTGCACCATGGTCCTCCCTCCGTGGCTCTCTGGAGGGTGCAGGGCGTTGAGGCGACGGGTGTGGGTGCGGAGCTGCTCCACCGCCCCGGCGCGGAAGGTGTCGCAGGCGGCGATGAGGACGCTGAACCCGTTCTCGATGAGCCAGAACGAGATCTAGGGGGGGCCACAGGTCAAAAAAAAACCCCCCAACAACCCCACGAGCAACCCCAATCTGACCTCAGCCCATAAAAAACCCAGGGCTATGTCCTACCTTGGCCAGGTTGGTGGACTTCCCGACACCGTTGACGCCACAGAAGGTGACCACGTAGGGCCGGCGATGGCGCTGGGCGTCCATGACGTCGCGCAGGACGTCCACGCGGCGCTGGGGCTGCAGGATCTGCACCAGGGCCTCCTGCAGGGCCTGCTTCACCGTGGAGGTCACCGCTGGGAAGGGGGGAGGTGGAAAGAGAACCCTTCACACTCATGCTTTGGGGTTCCAGAGTGTTCCCCAAGCAGGAGGCCACGCGGGCACTTACTGGTGAACGTTCCCATCACCTTCCCTTCCAGTTTCTTGGCCACTGACTCGCAGAGCTGGACGGCGATCTCGGCCGCCACGTTTTTAGCTTCAAGAAAGATGAGAGAGGAGAGTCAGAGCTGCTGAGGTGGGAAGGATGGAGGATCCCCACCCATCTAGGCCATCACCCTGTTTCTGAGGCACAGTCAAGGTGAGACACTACAGTTCCTGTGGGCAAGAGCAACCCAAAGTGGGGGTGCTACCCTACACTGGGGTGCACCTCAAACCACCCCGCTCAGCCATACCAATCAAATGATCCTTCATCTTCTCCAGCACAGGGTCCATGTCCTCTCTGGTCAAGCTCTTGGAGCCCACCAAGCCTTTCAACATGCCAAACATGCCCCCCAGGCCACCTTTCTTTGCACTGCAGAGAAGCAGAGGAGGAACCTTCAGGCACAAGAAGTGAGTCACACAAGAGGAGCCCATGGCCATACCAATTAGTCCCCCCACTGATTAGACTGCAAGAGCAGTTACAGGAGAGAAATCAAGCAGCATGCAGCTGCAGCAGCCTCTACCTGGGCTTCGAAGGGTTCTGAACAACCTTCTCCTCTTCAGCTTCATCATCACTCTCGTACTCAAGGTCGTAGAGGCGGCCGGGCTCCCGATTTCGATCCCCCAGAGCCTGTGGTGGGGGTGGGAAGAAAAAGTCACTCCCTGAAAACCAGCAGCAAAACCCTTTCTGGTGCCATTATAGCAGAGAAAAGATTCTTTAGGCAGCAGCTTTACGGGCTGGGTGACACCATCCCTGTTTCTCCTGCATTCTCAGCCCAGCTATGGAGACCGAGGTGGGTTCTCAACAGCCAGGTGACCTCCAAAGGACATGGCCATAGCTACCCAACTTACCAGGTCAGGGTCAAACTCCTCCACGGGACAAGCGTCGGCGCTGCCGTTGGTAGCAGAGTTGCTGTAATCGAGCACTTTGGCATTGGAATTGCCCAGATCCCACACTCGGGGCTTCTTCCCTTTCTCCTTCTGAGCCTCGGGCTTCGGAGACCTGTGGGAAGAAGGAGAAGCAGTGGCAGGTTGAGTCTGAGCACAGGGGAGCAGCAGCAAACGCTGCCTGCCAAGGTGCGGGAGTGAAAAGCCTGGATTGGAATCACAGAATCACTGGAAGGGACCTTGAAGATCATCTTGTTCCAATCCCCTGCCCAGAGCAAGGACACTTCCCACTACAGCAGGTTGCTCAGAGCCCCATCCAGCCTGGCCTTAAAATCCACTGGGAGGCTGGGTATCCCCAAAAGCCCTTCAGGTCCCCAGCATGCCCTCCCCAGTCTGTCCAGCAAGCAGGGATGTAAAGAAAAGAGAAATAAAGTCCAGGTCTAATTCCAGAGCTTACCAAAGTGCCGGAGGAGAGAAAGAGCGAGGCAGAGACAATTTTCTTCACCAAGATGCCAAGAAGCCACTATTAATTTTTTATTTATTTTTTTTTAATTTATACCCTTTTAACTACAAGGTAATTGGACAAGAAATCAGCCACCCCCTGGGGTGATTGGCTGGGGTGCCACAAC
>JAOEGS010023698.1:0-22633 GCA_025447755.1 Corythornis vintsioides | reverse complement strand
AATATATAAAAATCAATTTATGTATTGCTCCATACAGAAAAGCAATGTGTAGCTGTGAAAAGAAGTGATATATAATTTAAATATAAAATATATGTTTCTAATGCAAACATGTAAAAAAATACATTAAATATATGGATATAAGCCTGCTGCTGCCCCTCTTGTGTGCAGCCCAAGTGCTCATCTTGGAGCAGAGGGCAGCTGGGACATCAGTGGAGACACTGGGGTGACCCATCCCAGGTCCTGGATGTCAGGCTTCTTCCTCCCACCCTATCCCAACCCACCCTCAGCCTGGTACCAGCTCCAAGGGGGTGAATGTGGGGTCCTCCTAGACAGAAACACCACCAGCATGCCCACTAGAGGAAGGGCCACATCCTCTCCCATCACCCTGGGCTAGGGCAGGAGGGAGGATAAAGCCAACACCCCAAGACAGGAAAAAAAGCAGCACAGTGGGTGGTTTGCACGCAAACCCAGGCCAGCGCCAGGGCAACGCAGCCTCCGAAAGTCACAGCTGGTCCCTCCCTTCCTCTATTTTTATGCAAGTAAAATAAATAAATAAAGAAAGCTGTTGAGCCCTGCCTCAGCCACCCTAACCCCAGCTTCCATCTCGGCCAGGCAGGATCCCACACAAGCACTGACTGCGTGATGTACCTAGGGTGACTCAGCCTGGGGGGCATGAGGGGAGCATCCTCATCCCAGGGTTTGTGCCTCCTGCACTGAAAACCCCTGGGGATCACCGACATAATCAACCCACCAGTACCTTCCCCCACCTCAGGTGCCTTCACAGCCTCCAATGCCTCCCAACCAGCTGAGAAATCCTTTTGTGTTCCTGATCCACCAAAAGAAGAGATGGAACTGGGGGCTTTGAATGCAGTGATCTTTCGCCTGTTCCTGATCCTTCATTCCCCCAGATCATCCTGACTCCATCAGGCAGCAAGGTGGGCTGGGCAGCATGCAGCTTGCACCATAACCCAATGGAAACTTGCTGGTGATGCCAAGGAGCCAACGGTGGCACTGGGAGCTGCTAGCAGCACTGCTGCACAGGCCAGATGCTCCAGGTGCTTTTGAGTTCCAGCAGTAGCTCCTGGACTCTCCCAGCACCAAAACCTTGGGAGAGTGTGGGTTGTCAGCAGCAGGGAGGGCAGATTGCATTATTTGCATCTTCTCCTCATCTGAGACTCGAGTTTCAAACTATGTGGCACACAACCTACTTGCCAGAGCTGGCAAGCAGCAGAGGAGAACCTCCGGGCAGCAGCAGGTACAGTGCCATGCCCACAGTGCTGGGTGTCACTGGGGGAGTCCTGCCTGTGCCTGCCACACTGATGGCATGTGTCTGTCCATCCCTCCACAGCTTGTCTGCCTCAGTGGAGGGAAGGCAGAAGTGGGCTCATGGCCACATACAGGCCATGGCTCCAAGCCAAGACCACTTCACCAGTCAGCCCCTAGACCTCCACGGTGCTGGTGGCTGGCACAGCTCTGCATTCCCACTGCAACCATCACATGCCAGTACTGGTGATCTCTGCTCACACGGCGTCCTGCCCAGCTGCACTAGCAGTTCCAAGCCATACCTGTGGGACAGCAGAAATCACTGGCAGAAAATGTGGAGTGCTTGGGAGAGGAATCTCCTCTTTGTGCCACGGGCTGATCTAACACAAAGGGTGAAGCTATTTTCATTCTTTTTTTTTTTTCTCACTAATTTTAACTCCCGCTTTCTGGAGGATGCAGGAGGGCTGCAACTGCCAGGGAGGACCACAGAGCTCTGCCTTGCTGAATGCACCCAAGAGCTGTGGTGCTCACCAAGAAGTGCCCGTTCGGGCACATACAAGGCCTCAGTTCTCATAAGACCTTTCTCCAACTATGAGGGAAAAAAAAAGTTGTAGGAAAGGTGGACGGTGGGGCCACTGGGTACATCCCCCCCAAGCACTGCGTTAACACCTTGAAAGGTCCTGGCAGAGGTGAGGATGCTGCAAGAAGCAGCCCCTGGTGAGGCAACGCTGGCCCCACCTCCCCAGCCGTTTCCTGATGGCTTGGGACAATTTTCCAGTCATGGCTCAGCTCAGAAATGGGCAGCTGTGACTCAGGGCTCCAGAGCTATTTACACCTAAATAGCTGCGAAGGCAAAAAAATAAACAACAAAAAAAATTCAAATTTTTAAAGAGTCATTTCACTCTATTTCTGGCTTTAGAAGGCTGTTGAGATCAGAAACGCCACTCATGAACACCAGCCCCATCGGAAAGGAGCGCTCCTGTATCCCCTTCAGCACGGATGGGCTGCAGGAAAGGGACCCTGGCTGGCTGGCCCATGTCACAACCCTCGCTGAGCAGCAAGCTCCCTGCTGCCTCTCGATGATTCTCAGCACCGGCTGGCCACGTTCCCCTGACCTGATCACCCAGAGCCGCCAGCATCAGGGTGACGCTGCCCACGCTGGCCTGTCCCTGGAGTCCTGTGGAAGGGAGGTGCCAACCCCCCACACCAGCTGCACCCTCTAGCACTGTTATTTTGCGGCCGGCAGCAGTCCGAGAGGAGCTGAGCTGGCAGCAAGGGCTGGCGTGGGAGCAGTTCATGGCGAAGCAGGACCGTTTCCCCTTAGCCCCTGGGGTTCACTCCACAGACACCGTCGCCTCCCCGGAAGCGAGCGGGTCAGCGAGCAGGTCCGTCAGCTCGCACAACGGAGCCCCCACCGCAGCACAGGCCCCCAGCCCGGCATTCCCTGGGGACTGGCCCCGCCATCTGCACGGCTCGTGCCGAAGTGAAATAAAAAAGCAAAATACACCCTCAAACCCCAAAGTTCTCCGTTAAGTGAGAGTTTTGAGGTGTTAATTACACATTTCTCAAGGCAAGCAGGGGTTGAGCAAATAAAGGGCTGCCGGATTTCGGCGTGACTTCCTGCTGCCTGCAGCTTCCTCTGCCGACGCCGACAAGCCGAAAGACATTTTCTGCCAGCGCTCCCCGGGAAGCAGATGGGCAGCTGTCTGTCCCGGGTCCCGTCACCACACAGTGCTGTGGGAGCCCCATATGCTCCTGCCTCACACCTGGAGAAAGGCTCTCCATGGGAATTTTGAAAAAAGAAATAAAACCCCCAACTGGGAGTTATTAAAAAAAAAATAAAATAAAAAAAAATGAGCGGCTGCTTTGCCCGCCGGCACAGGGTAGGGCTGTGAACGCCCACAGGAGCATCGTCGGGGTGCTTTGAAGAGCATGAGTGGCCTATTATCAGCATGAAAATCGGGTATCCGTGGGGCAAAGCAGGCCCTGCCCACTGCAGGCAGCATGTGGGGCAGAGCCTGCTGCCTGAGCCACTCATCTACCTCCCCATGGTGAGGGAAGGACGAAGGCAGGATGGAGGGGCTCAGGTCCATTCTGGCACTCTATGACCTCTGCCCTAACCAGCCTGGGGCCACCACAAGGGGAACCCATGAAGGAGCCCCCCAGCACAGCTGGGTAGCTGAGCGTCCCAGACGGCAGGACAAGTTGCCCAGGGCTGGAAGGGCCTTTGCTGGGGGAATGCAGCTGCCATGATGGAAGGGGGGGGGGGGGGGGGGGGGGACCATGGCCTGTGCCCCAAAAAAACATGCCCAGGCTGGACACTGACAAGGCTAGGGAGGACAATGCCACAGCTGGTTAGGATTGGCACCCCATTTCTGGGATGAGCTCCACAGCCCAAGCTGGAGCGAGCACCCTCCTCCAGAGGGACAATCCCCGGTTTGCTGTAGAGCCAGCACCCACTCTCAGGATACACAAAGCCTGCAGGGGGGCTGGCACTCCACCGCCAGGGGGAACGCACTAAGTTCGAGGTGGAGCTGGCATCCCACGGCAGAAGGGAAGCCCAAGGCTTGCTAGGGGTCAAAACTCCAATCCTGGGGGTAAGGCGGAGGCCAGGGGTGGGGCAGGCACCCCACTGCTGGAGGGATCCCCGGGGCCCGAAATGGTACCGACATCCCAACGCGGCGGGGGAAGTGGGTACCCCGAAGTCTGGACCGGGCCCAATATCCCGCTCCTGGGGGTTGTCCAGGGCGGGGTGGGCACCACCTCAGGCTGCTACCCAGGGTCGCTACGGAGCAGCTCGCAGCGGGAGCGGCGGGGCTGCCCGGTTCCGGCAGGGCCGGGCGTGGCGGCGTAGCGCGGGGTGGGTGTCCCGGGGGGATGCGAGGGAGGGGGTTGTCCCGGGGAATCTCACCCAGCAGCAGCAGCTTCACCTCCCGCGCCGCCTTCTCGCCATCCTCCCGCAGGTTCTTGTCGATCATGCGGGAGCGCTCGGCGGCCGCCTTGTCCTCGGCGCTCACGGTACAGCCCATGGCGGCGGCGGCGGCGGCGGCTGCCTGCGCGCGCCCGCGGCTCGGCCCTGCCCGCGCCGTCCCGCCCTGCCCCGCCCCTGCGCGCGGACGCGGGGCGGAGCCGAGGGCAGGGTGGGGCCGGGGGCGGGGCGCGGGGCAGGGGCGGAGCCTGGCGGGAGGAAGTGCGGTCCGGGTTGGGGGCGGGGATATCGGCCAGAGGGGCGGGGCCTCACCCCTTCCCGGCCGCACGCTCCCCCAGGCGGTAGCGCCGGGGACCGGCGGGTAACACGTAACTGTGTGAGTCCCGGGACACGGTGTGAACCCAGGAGAGGCCGGCACGGGGCCATGGTGTGCCCCGGGTTGGGCTGACACTGGCCGCGGTGTGCCCCAGGACAGGAGGGCCTCGGTCCATAGTGTGACCCTCGGGACAGACATGAGGAGGGAGATGGAGACTGGGCATTGGGTTTGGGACGTGGTTCTTTGGGCACAGAGAGGGGGGTGCAGCCCTGGGGCCAGCGGTTTGCGGGGTACTGTGTCTCAGACCACCTTCTGTGGGGACACTGTCTCACAGAGTGGCGACTCAGACCTTGAGAACCTGCTTGTCCCTTACCGTTGTTCTTGAGGCTCAGCACTCAGGGACCCCACACATGCCACGTTGCCAGAGGAGGGAGGTCCTCCAAGAATGCCTGGGTGCCCGCGACAAGGGATGGGGCGGGATGGGACCAGGCAGGTCGAGGCACCCGGCAGCTCTCACTCAGGGCAGGGAGTACCCCTGGTGCTTGCCTCTACAGCTCCCAGAGGAGCTGCCTTGGGAACTGGACCCCCCACAGAGCCCAAGGAGGGTGCCCGGCTGTGCCAGCTGCCCTGCGGTGATGGCCTGTGACCAGGAAGCTTCCCCAGCTCCATGGCAGCCCCACGGCAGAGCCTTGCCCCCTGCCTCAGCCTCCCAGCGCCTCATCACCCACAAACTGGCACCCACCGAGTGGTGTAGGGGGCAGCAAGTGATGCTCTCTAGTTTCGAAACTGCGGTACCAGGGTAGGGAACGCAGCAGACTCCCACCCCGCCACGCCGTGGGGGCTGTGGGACAGCGCCCGTGGGCCCGTTGTGGAGAGAACAGGGCTGTTCCCGTGGGAGCGGGCCGCGTTGCTAATTAGGCTTTGCTAACGAGCTGGCGCTGTGCCCAGGCCTGGGGCCGGCTGGAGGAAAGCCCCGTGCCCGGGGGCTGGAGAAGGGGAGGAGCGGGGGGCAGGTGGAGAGGGTGCAGGGCGGGGCTCCACTCCACGCCATGGGAGAGGGCTGGGGGTCTCGGGGCTGCATCTCAGGGATGCTGGGAGAGGCAGCAGGGGAACTAGGCACAGGATGCCCTCAGCCCCACATCCCCAGGCGTCCTGCTCCCACAGGGGCGCCGATCCCCGGGCGTCCCGCTTCCCGCTCCGCCCTCTGGCGCCCGTGTCCCCGCGGGACGGAGCCGCGCTCGGGAGCGCAGCGCCCCCTGGCGGCCGCGGAAGCTCCCCTCGCCTTCCCGCTGTCCCCGCGTTGTCTCCCTGCATGTGTCCCCGAGGGAATGCCCCCGGGGGAATGTCCCCGTGTACGCCCGTGCACCCATGTGCACGCATCTGTACGTCCGTGCGTCCCCGCGTCTGTGCAGGAGTGCACTGAGCCCGCGCACGTGTGTTCGCGTGTCCATACTGTCCCCACCTACGCCTGCGCACCCACGGGCACGCATCCGTGTGCCACTGTCCTGCTGGGCATGCATGTGCACTGGCCCTGTGCATGTGTCCGTGTGGCTGTGCTGTTCCCGTGCACATCCATTCACCCATGTGCACGCGTGTCTGGATCTCTGTGCTATCTCAATGGATGTCTGTGCAACCGTGCACACAAATGCCCGTGCTCTGTGCTGCCCGAGATGCTGCATGACAGGTTCCAGCCTTCATGCCAGCTCCTTGCCCGCCCCAGTGATGCCTGAGACCTGGGCACATTTACATCTTTATTGTTGCTGCTGGAGGCATCACCGATCTCCTTGCCAGTGCAGACATCACCCCATGGATCATTTAAAAGCATCACCCCCTCAGGCTGGGGATGGCAATGCCAGGGCCGTGTTGCAGCAAGGATCCACAGCAGTGCCCCTTTCTGGCAGTGGGTCGTGGCCCTCTCTCTCCACATAGATATGTACATTATACAGAGCTACCCAGAGCAACACAACATTAAAAAATCCTACTCTTATATACAGTATTTATAAAAAGCATCCCAGGCTCCACCACCCCAGTAAAAAAATACATCTCTGATGTACTTCATCATAGGACAACCCCACCTGCCCCGTGCTGCCCACTCTGCCACTCTGCCTCACTCACACACACACACACACACACACACACACACACACATACATACACACAAGGAAGGAAGGTGAGGGGGTGGGAGAGTCACACCCCAGGTTTTGGCATGGCATGGGATGTCCCAGCGGCATGGATGGATGAATGGATGGGATGGTGGGTGGGAGGAAGAGGGCTGGGGGGCCTAGGTACTAGCCCTGGGTGCAAGATGAGCAGGGCCAGCTTGAGTTGAAGGGGTGCCCATCTCCCTGGCACCTGGGCACACAGATAGGGGAGTTGCTCTGGAGCCCTGAGTTGGCCCCCAGCCCCTTGTACCCCTTACCTGGGCCCCTAGGAGGGGCCATACTCCAGGCATCCAAGCCACAGCATGGGCAGGGTGCCAGCAGTCACCAAGCCCCTGATGGGTGTGCCACCTCCCCAGAGTGGGGCCTGGGGGTCATTGGTCTTGTCTGTGGGCCATGGGAGCCAACTGTTCCCCTGGAAGGCTCAAGAGCAGCAGGCTGGGTAGCACCAGCTGCAGTGGCAGGACTACACTTGCCTCTGGGGGCCAGACTGCCCCTATGATGCCAGAGCAATGGGGTGGCATCTTGCCTGGGACTGGGGGACCAGAGAGGGGGAGGACAGATGGCTCAGGCACAGGCACTGCCGCAAGTCCAATCACCCTGCTGGACTCCTCCCATGTACTCTGTTCATCAGGGCTCTTCATTCTGGCGGGGGGAGAGGGGAGGCAGGAAAGTGCCCCAGTCATCAACCCCCTTGGTAGGCAGGGCCCTGCACACCTGGCAGTGCCCACAGCTGGTGGCTCTGGGTGTGCGGACACCAGCTCCACCTGACAGCTCCTGGTGAGGTAGGGCAGTATTATTCTCCCCATGTTGCAGATGGGGAAACTGAAGCATGGAGCAGGGAGGGTACCTGCTGGAGCAGGGTGGGGGGCACAGTGCCTGCCCCAGGCTTGCTGACCCATCCTGGGCACATCCCGCACCTGCCACGGCTCATGCCCCCTAACCACGTCCAGGGGTGATGGGCAGAGACAACAGAAGGTCCCCAAGGAAGCCCAGTGGGGCCGTGGCATGGGGGCTGAACCCAGGGCCAGCTCTTCCTGGGGTACTGGTGGGTTGGGGGAGGTTGGCATGGGCACCCGGTGCTGGCTAGTGGCTGCCACCGCTCTTCCCTCCACCCGTGGCCCAGTCGATGATGATGAAGCTCAAGCTCATGATCATGAAGAGCACCCCGAGGAGGGCGAAGCAAGCAGCCTGTGGGGACAGGGAAGCAGGTCAGGGACAGCCACAGCCAGGGTAATGGTGTCTCCAGACTATCCCCAGGCCCCCCACCCTTGTCCTGGACCCTCCATGCTTACCAGGATTTTGGGGGTGGAGCGTAGAGGCTCCTTGTCCTTGGGCATGATGCGGATGTAGAATATGGCAGGGAAGATGAAGATGAGGCAGGGCGCAGAGGTGGCACCTGGAACATACAGGGACAGAGGGGGCCGGGGACCCCCACCCCGCAGCTCAGCCCTGCCAGCCTCACTGCTGGGCCAGGTCCTGTCTCCCCCCTCCCCCGCCAAGCAAAGGCCTGGCAAAGCTTTCCAGGAACCAGGGACACCGTGTCCTGGCACCATCCCCATGTCCCCCCACTGCAGCCAGGGCCTTGGCACCAAGCCAGATGCTGAGTGGGGGGAGCCCAGCTTGGAGGATCAAGGGAAATACCCAGGCGAAGAGCAAGTGCAAGCCAGCAGTGCAGCAAGTGGCTGTCAACACCCACAGGAACCAGCTTGCTGGGACAGGGATGGGGCTGGGGACCCTGCACACACCACTTAAACCCAGCATGGTGAGAAGGGAAAACTGAGGCACAGGGTGGTCAAACAAAGCTCAGCACCCAGGGGCAGGGTGCAGGAGCAGGGTGCTGCCACACACCGATCATGCCAAAGATGCCAAGGATGGAGGGGGCAAAGATGACCAAGAGGTTGATGAAGGTCAGCAGAACCACAGCAATGGTGATGTGGCGGATCCAGCTGAAGTCCTTCCCTTGGAACAGCATCTGCTGGATGGCCCGGCGCACCTGGGCAGAGGGACAGGGTGTCACACTCCATCTTTAGACCCAAGGCCCATCCCTCCCCCTGTACCTACAGTCCCACCAGTCCTCATCACCCCTTTCCTGCTGCAGCTTTGTTCCCATGGCACCACCGGTCCCTGTCACCTCTTCCCAGCCCTGTTCCCCACAACTCTGCTAGCCCCCATCACCCCTTCCCCTGATGCCCCACTGCTCCCTATCACTCCTTCCCCTGCCTCAGCCCTGTCCCCATGGTCCCACTGGTTTCCATCACCCCTGCCCTAACTCTGTCCTGGACACCCAGACAGTTCCATTCCCTGATTCCAGCAGCCCACCAGTCCCTGCCACCCTGGCCCTGGGCCTCAGCCCCATTGTTGCCTCAGTTTGCCCTCTCAAAGCCTGGTGCCAATGTCCTGTTTCAGCTGGGGGATTCCACCCAGCATCCCTGTGCAACCACTCACTGGGAAGAGGACGATGGGGACGGTGAGGGTGACAGCTGTCAGCACGGCCACCCTCACACACAGGATGAGCACATCAAAGGGGTCCACCTTGTTGTATGTGTGCAGCAGCTCTGACTCCACCCGGCCTGTGGGCACCAGTTCGAAACCACTGGGTGAGCCCTGGCATTGCCACTTTCCTGGTGCTGGCATGCCATCAGGGCCCCCAGCCCTGTTCCCAAGGGCTCACCGTAGAATGTGAGGTAGCCAAAGAGAGCAGCCAAGAAGTACATGAGATACATGACCATGATGGAGATGTTGGAGATGCACTGCATCTTCTTCTTGGAGGGGCTGGAGGAGACAGCAGGCTCAGCACAGTCCCCGTGGCCCAGTCCAGCCTGTGGCATCCACCAGCACCAAGCACCCACCCAGCTGGGAGGGGTGGTGCCACAGCACCCTGGGGTGCAGAGGGCCTGTGCTCCCCTTTCTGGGCTGCACAGTGGGTCAGATTACCCACCACCAACCACTACCCACCCTGTGTCATAACATCTACCTTTAAGGGGTCATATCACCCACCACCCAAGTTGTAATCCACCAACCAGCCACCCACCCAACCACCCCAGGTTGTATCTCCCACCTCCTGGGACTGATACCATCCATCCCAGGTCCTATCATCCACCACCCACCTCCCAACAATGCTGTGGCTCAGGTCCCACACCCGGATGGTACTGCCTTTAGGTGGTCACTGGATGAAGCCCACCCCTCCCTGGAGGTGCCCCCACTCACTCCTTCAGCTCTGTGTAGATGGGAAGGACCTCAGGGTGGCAGACGAAGGCGAAGGCCATGATGGGGATGGTGTACGCTGTCTGTGCGAGAGGAGGGCATCTGAGTGCCGAGAACCAAGCCAGTGGGTGCTGCCAGCGCCAGGACCACTCATATTCATGGAGTGCACAGGGTATCCCCCATCCCTACCTGGGAGTTTAGGGTGAAGAAGCTGGGGATGCATGTGTCCTGCTCAGGTGTTTGGAGGACAGTGTAGCCATTCTGGTAGTCACTGGTGCTGATGTGGGAGGCGTTGAGGTTGACGGTGAGGTTCCCCTCCTGCTCAGGGAGTGGGCAGGGGATCTGGAACTTCTTGTAGATGACCTGGGGTTGGGAGACCATGGGGACAGTCAGTGTCTAGTGCCATCACCACCCAGCACAGGCTGCTCAAGCCAACACTGTGCCCATATAGAGGGGTACCCTTGCATGGATCCCTCTACGGGACACCTGTGACAATGCTGGCCCCCCAGCCTGCCCCTGTGTACATTGACAGTAGGACAGTTAGGAAGAGCAGGGCAGTGGCTGACCCACCCAGCATCCTCTCCTTTCTCTTTTCTCCGGCACTTGGCTCTTTCAGCCAAAAATAACCCAGCAGCTTGACAGCCCAGCCACAGCATCTCCACAGCCCCGGGTACCCGCTGTCCCCGCTGTCCCCATGGCACGCAGCCCGGCCATGCGCTGCCAGAGCCAGACACCCCGGCAGTCCCTCAGATACCACTGCGGGACTGGCACGTGCTGGCAGATGCTCACCGAGATGAGGAAGAAGACCATACAGCTGAGGGAGAAGCCACTGGCATAGCCCAGGTAGCCTAGGGAAGGAGGAGAGTGGCCAGTGTGAGAAAGACCCTCACGCTGGCTGGGTGCCCACTCATTTCCCACCATCCCCAGGTTGGTACCATCACCCTGCGGGAGTCCCCAGACTGCTGGATCCTGGTGCCGCAGGCAGCATCCCCCTGACTTACCCAGCTGCTTCATGAGGGCCAGGGGCAGGATAATGGTGACAGAAACCAGGATCACCAGGTAGTTCCCATTCATGTACCAGTCCCTGGAAGCAGAGGCCCTACTCACCACCCTGCTCTGCCAGGGCACATGAGGCACAGGCAGCCATAGGCTGGGGAAGGGCGCAGCTGTCTGCCCTCTGTGGGGACCCCAGAGCTGGGGGCCCCAGGAATCCCCTGGGGCTGGCATCCCTGCTGTGCTAGCATCCCTGGGACCCCTAAGATGGCACCCCAGGGGCTCTTGAGGCCAACATCACTGGGAGCCTTGAGCTGTGGTTCTGCCCACCCCCCACAGTGGTACACCCCTAAGGGCTAGAGCTGCTGTGGGCAGGCTGAGAACTGCTGTTCTCAGCACACATTTGCCAGTGGGCAGCCCAGGGTACCAGAAGGTACAAGGGGGATCAGCCAGGTCCTCAGTGCTCCAGGCAGAAGAAGCTGCCCCTGGTCTCCCATGGGACTGGACCCATGCCCAGCCCTTGTCCAAGGTGTGGTTGAGCACCCCAGAATAGATAGGGTCAAGCCTGGCTATGACACTCAGTCCCAGACTGGTAAGAGGTCCCAGTGGCAGCTCTGCCCAGCTCTCACTCGCTGTGGCATCAGGTGTGGATGTGGGCATGGGGACACACACACATATTCCCACTCAGAGTTCCCATCCCCAACCCCCCAGACCCGGGCTCTGCTCAAGGAGGAAAGCCTGATCCCAAAGAGATGTGAGGAGCAGGGATTGGAAGTTCAGCCCAGTTTAATCCCACCCACGGGCTTATTCAGCACTGACGGTTATCAAAAATAGTAGTGGCTTAATGGTCCTAAATCCCTGCCATGGGCCGCACAGCTGGAGCCAAAGCTGCAGCGTCAGACCGGGGATGGCACGCAGGCAGCCTGGGCAGGAAGCACTCACGTGGTCTTCTCCTCCAGGTTGAGGAAGGTCTGGATGACAAGAGGCACTTCAGATTTGACAATGTACAGGTAGCTGGACATGGCTGCAGGGCAGAGCAAGGTCACGCTGTGCTGACACGCTCCAGTCCCATTCCCCCTCCCCAGCCCCGCTGGGTGCCCCCTCAACCCTGTCCTCACCTCCAATGTTCTGCAGCGTGATGGCAATAGCTGCAGCCAGCTTCCCTGGTGTGCCGAAGGCTCGGTAGCCCAGCTGCTCATAGGCACGGATGCCTGCATTACAAGGAGTGGTGACGGGTTGAGGGTTGAGAGGGGACCCCATGACAGCCCCACTGGGGATCTGTCACTCACCTACAATGCCAGAGGACTTGAGCAGCAGGTGGATGGAGTAGCTGGAGAGCAGGGCCACTGCCGTCAGAAGGAAGCTGTTGGAGGACAGCACCATCACCAGCAGGTCACAGTATGGGGCTCAGAAACAGTCATTGGGCAAACCTGGTGTGGGCAGGGTCTGCCTGTAGGCAGCCATCCTGGAAGCCCACTCAACCCCTTGCTTTGGCACCAGCTGGGCGCTCACAGGGCGGATGCACTGCAGGGTGAAGGTGCCCCAGCTTTGAGGGTCTATATCCTCATGCCCAAGGGAGCCAGGGACCACATGGGTAAATCTGTTCTTGTATTAATGAAGTCAAACCTTTCATCCTCCTCCTCCCCAGTGGGGCACAGCACCTGTCGGGGCAGACAGGCTCACGACAGGAACAGGCATTGCTCAGGCAGCAGGACGCTGGTCCCTGACTCACCCCAAGCCAGGTACCCCTGTCTCACCTGCACCCCTGGCACCCACCAGTGCCCCTGTAGGAGCTCCCACACCCAATGCCCCATGGAAACACAGCACTCACAGGAAGAGGATGATGCCAGTGTTGGCCATGGCATAGGCCAGTCCCAGGATGCCGCTGCCCATGATGGCATTGCTCAGGTTGAAGACAGACATCCCAAATGATGTCTTCCCTTCGAACTGCACACACAAGACATGACAGGGAACGGATGCACCAGTCACACCAGGAGCTACTCCCGTCCCACCACAACCATGGCACCTACACCAGTACTCACATCAGTGAAGTGTGTCTGTTTCTTCTGAGCACCATGGGGCAGGAACTCCTCCATCTCTGCCGTGCCAGACTGGTTCTCCTCAAACCTGGTCAACAGAAGGAGGGAGAGAGGCTGAAGCAGCGCTGGGAGACACCATGCCCCCCTCATGCCCAGGCACCACTGGCTGGCATCACAAGGGCAGGAAGCAACCAAGAGGACCCCTCAAACCCCTGGCAGCAGTTCCAGGGCCCATACCTGTCACCTGCCATTGATGGAATAGCAGAGGCGGTGAGTGCGGCCATATGCTTCCCATTGGGCACCAGCTCCACCATCTCAGCCTGGAGGGGCATGTTTGTGGCATCCATAGTGACAGGCAGCTGGGTTTGCTGTGAGCTCTCCTTGGGTTCTGCAAGAAGGGTCAACAAGGGTCTGATTCTGGGTCAGCGCACTGGAGGGGCTAGCCTAGGGTCCCATGGATCCCACATCCACTGGTAATACTGAAGTCAGGCTCAGCACCAGTGTTGATGGCAACACAAGAACAGGCACCAGGGGATGACAGGGATACCTGGCCAGGCACCACCGCAGATGCACTTCTCCCTTCTCAGCACACAAAACACCCTGCAGAGTTCACCCCAGCTCTGACAGTCCCATGAGGGTACCCAGGTGGAACTGTCCCCTCACCCAGCCAGCTGTCCTGCAGCCCACCCCATAGGGCCACTCTGCTACCATGCCCATAGCATGGCACCGGACCAGCGCTAGAACCTCCATCCAAGATGCCTGCCCACCTCCACTCCCCTGCTTGCAGCTCCATACCTCAGTTTCCACTCCTAGATACAGATGCTGACAGGAAAGTGGGGGTGTTTGGAAGGGCAGCTGGGAATGGGGCAGGGAGCTCAGGAATCCCCATCCACTTACGTTACATAAAACCTGTGGCACTCCCCAGCATGAAGGGCTCACCCGCGTCCTGCCACCCGGGGCTGGCACTGCCAGGGTGCCAAGGCAGGGGGCTTGAGGGCATGTCGGGACTGGACAAATGGAGCAGGAAGAGCGCAGGGCCGGGAGACAGCTCCTTGGCAGGGGAAGGTGGCTGTGCTGCCGAGTGTGGGACGCCTTGGCACGCCGCACAAAGCTGCCTCTGTGCAAGCCCCAGCCCTCCCCACCCTGCTGGGAAACGGCACAGGGTGGCTTTCTGGGGCAGGCTGACAGCTGGGGTAGGGTCCCCCACCACCCCTTGCAGCCCTGGGGATCTGAGGTCCTCTCCAGCCAGTACTGGATCTGCACCTTGGGGCCACATCCAGCCAGTGGAAGATGCCACCCAGACTGAGGCAAGAGCTGGTCAGGATGTGGCACTGTCCCCAACCCCAGGACGCTGCTTCCCTGTAACCCCAGTGCCTGGTGTGTCTGTGGGATGAGCAGGGGATCTGCCCATCTTTATAATTCCAGGGAATCAGTGGCCCTGGGGACAGATGAGTCTTCCCATGGCACTTCCAGGGTGAGGGGACGCCATGGACAGCAGTCATACCTGCACACATGGCCAGGTCTGGGCATCAGTACCTCTGGGCTCCTAAGCTGTGGCCCAGTCTGTCCTCATCTGCCCAGGCCACCAAGGAGAGCTATCAGTGTCATCCCAGGCCACATATCAGCTACCAGCAGTGCTGGGGGAGGTGGGCAAGCCCCTAAAGCTGGCCTAGGGCAGGGAGCACACAGCTGGTCCACTCTGCCTGTGACACCCAGCCTGGTGGAGAAACTGAGGCAAAGTGAAGGGCAGCAAGGATGAGAGCAGGGAGGCTCAGTCGTGCTGAGGAAGAGAGGGAAGCACAGGGCAGGCACTGGGCGATGATTTATCCCCTCTGCTAGGCCTCCACTTGGGCTGGATCCAGGCACGAACAAGGCTGCCAGCACGTCCAAATGCTGCTGTTAACTCTGCACCTTCTCACTGTTGCTGATGGGCATCACCAAACCTACCACCTCTGGTGGTGGGCTTGAGGAGGGCCCCCAGATCCTCAGTGCTCTGTCACATCCCAAACCCCCCAGCACCCACAGCCCTGCCAGCATCCAGGGCTCTGCTGCATCCCATGGTGTGGGCAGAGCTGGCCCGCTCCCCCTGCCCACTCCCCCACGGGCGCCAGGGAGGCTGGCCACTCTCCTCTGCAGCCCCTTTCTTCTCCCAGGTTATAATTACACCTCGCTGGGCAGCTCAGGAAATACCAGCTTCTTCCCCCGAGCACCTCTCAGAATAGCAAGCGGCACAACCAGGCTCATTTTGCATGCACCGGGCTTCGTGTCGCCACCCAGACACTTCCTCCACCAGGCAACGTTGGCACAGCCATGGCAGAGCCCTGGCACATCCCTGGTACAGCCCAGCACTGCTCATTGCCAGCTCTCCAGCTGGCCCTGGCCTTTACCCCTCAGCCAGGGTCTCCTGGCAGTGGTGGCTGGGGAAGGTGGGGAGATGAAAGGGGAGGGAACAGGAGACACTTCGATCGGGCAGAGCGTGCCCAGCCTGCTGCTGTTTGCCTTGTGATAAGGCTGGGCAGAACAGCAAATACATGGAGCTGCGGATGGCCCCCAGGGTTGGAGTGGGTCCCCCAGGGCTGGGGGTGGTGGGTTCACCCCTGTCCCTGTGTGCCCACCTCAGCTGAGGACTCTCCGCTCTAGGCAAGGAACATCTCCCTGAGGAACTGTTTCCATGGTGTGTTGGCCCCCGAGAGGCACAGCCCACCATGGGGCTGCTGTGCTGCCACACAGCTGGGATGCTGCCAACCTCATTGCTACATCGGGCAGCCCATGTGTCGCCCGGCATCTTCCCCCTCCTGACGATCAGCCCTAGTGCCTGCTTGCCTGCTCTGATGGTGTGGGCACAGCCACGTGCATGGTCACAGAACCCTCCCCCCCAACACACGCTGTGGCACCCAGGGCCACGTCCCTGAGGGTGCTGAGCCAGCTGCAACGATTTCCCAGCGTGTGCCTCTCCACTGTCCGTCAGTTCCGGGTGATACGGAAGGTAACAGCCCCGCTGCACAGACACCTCCCACTGCTCCCTGCCCAGAACCAGCTCTCCGGGGAGCCTCTCCTGCTGTCCCACTGCTTGGTGACACCAGGGACATCGTAGACCCTACAGCATGGCCAGGCAGCCTGAGCCAGGCTCTGGTGCTGTCCTGCAGCCCGCCCCCCCCGCAGGGAAGGACGAGTCTTACGCGTGGGGCGGCACACGTACCCTCCCTGCCGGCCACGTCTGCACACGAGGGAGGGCTACGCTTGATTTCTCACGCCATATCCCAGCCAGCCCAGAAGCCTGGCCCCTCTCGCTGGGATGGGGGCACATGTATGGGGCAGCAGGGCTCCCAGATCCCTTCCCTGCCTGGGCAGGCAACACGTGGCCCTGAGCTCACCCCAGTCCCCTACCAGTCTTCCCTGGGGCCCAGGACACCACAGCCCTGGAAGGGGCTGCATCCATCTGCCCACCACCTTTCTTCCACCAAGACTTTGGTTAAAAGGTGAAAAAACATAACTGGGAGCAAGGCAGAGCTGGGAGCAGGGTGACCAACTAGCTCTGTCAGCAATGCCAGCAGAATGTGTCAGACAAGAGAGTCCACTGCACCCAGTAGCACGGTGAGGAGGACACACATCAGCCCGGGAGAGCCTGGCCCTTGTGCTACACCAGTTCCCCCAGTCAAGCCTGGGTACAGCACAGTCCCTGCTGACACACTGTGCCAGTGGGATTACTGCACGCCTGTGGACCAGGAGCTGCTGTCCCTGAAGCCCATGACATGCATCCATGAGCACCCCACAGTTCCCTGGCAGCAGGTGGGCGCTCTCTGAGGCCAGGCACCCTGGCAGAGCAGAGACCTCTTCTCCATCTCCTCTCCTGCAGATGAAGCCCAGCTAATCCGCTCCATCTGGGGCTGTGGAACTATTCCGGGTGGTAATCCGGATTTAGCACCAAGCCTGCCGCAGCTGCTGGCCTGCGTGCTCACAGCCAGGTATCCTGCTGCCACCAGCATGTGTGCCAGGGGGCTGGCAGTAAGGCTTCTGCGCCCATGCCTGCCTGCCCAGGTGGCTGTTCAGGTTTCAGCTAAGCCAAGCACACAGAGGTCTCATGTTCCCTGGGACTGCGCCAGTGGCGAAGCCTGCCCAGAGAGACAGGCACTATGGGCAAGCAGGCAGGGATGTCAGACTTGTCCCTCCACTGCCATCAGCCCCCAGCCCTGGGGTTATCCTAGCACCACTGTTGGGCTGGGGGTGACCCCCTGCCTGGGATCCCTGGTCAGACCCTGGAACCACCATGGGCTCAAAGCTGTGCAGGCACACTGGCAGAACTGGGGCAACAGCCTGAACCTTGGGAGTACTTGGTCATCATCTCCTCAGGAGGTTAGCCCCAGCAGGGCAGGCAGTGGGGACCCCACGCACAGAACCTTCCCCCCCCAGGGTGGGCAACCCTAGGAGCCTGGGTGCTGGGAGCAGAGCCAGCTCTTCCCCCCAAGCACGTGCAGATGGTTTCCCCCCTGACCTGCCAACCTATAATTAGCACCCCAAACCTGTTTCTAAAACTACAGAATTTCTCAACCCCACCTCCCAGCCAAACCAAGGCAGGTTCCATCATTCCACCTCTCCCAGGGGCAGCAGACACCTAGGAGGACAAATCCAGCTGCCCAGGGGTACAGACAGGCACCTCACCTGCTCTCACAGGCAGAGCATACCGGTGGCTGGGCTTGCTCGTGCCCACCAGCCTCAGCACAGCCTGCAGCAATGGATGTGCCAGGTCTGGGACACAGCAGTGAAGGGAAAGGCGCCCCAGAGAAGGGGATGACAAAGCCAAACATCATGGGGGGAGCCTTGGGGAGGCTTTTCCAGCACCAGAGTCATGGCACAGCTCAGCCACAGCAGGGACTGAGGGGCCATGGGGCATGTACCAGCCACCACCACCACCAGCCACGTCCTCCTACAATCCAATCACTGTTACCACGGCAAGCAGGGAGCAGTGGTGGGGAAACTGAAGTAGGAGGCCAGGCAGCAGCAGGGGAACCATGCCCAGCACCAGGACAGCCCAGGTGGCCACTGACACAGTCCAGCTTGGAAGGAAGGTGCTGAGACCCTGCAGGAGACGGTCAGGCAGCAGGGGCAGCTGGCAGTGTAGGGTCAGGAACAGGGATTGAGATAGGGTGGGCAGAGCACAAGGCTGTTAGAACATAGTGTGGCTCTAGGGGAGAGTGGTATGGCCAGGTGAGATAGTAGCTTGAGCCCAAAGGGTCTCAGGTGGCTCTGGGCTCAATGTCAGTGTTTGCTTCAAACTTAAAGCAATTCACTGCCCACCAGGAGCCCAGGGCCGCCTGGGGAAGACACTGACATGGATGGTGACACTGCAAGGACTAATGGGCAGGTAACACCTAAAAAAGCTACATCAATTCACCTCCGGAGACGCATTTCACCTTGGAAGCAAGATGCTTTACAAGAGTTCTCGGACCCTAAAACTCATCTGCCCCTGGCAGGACAACATCAAAGGGCTGATGTAAAAAAAAAAATCCAATCTGTCATTTGCTGCAGGCAGCACTGGAAACACCAGGAGGGATCGACCTCTGCCACAGCTTCACATGGCCCTCTGCCACCCCAGCACTACCACCCTGTCCTAAGCAAAAGTTGTGACCTGCCCAAGTCCCCATGGGACCACCACTGTCCCTGGCCCTGCCATTATCACCATTAGGCCACCTTGCCAGCTTTGTGTCTGCTCCTCAACTTGGGGACAGCAGGATCATGCTGGCCATTCCCCCCATTGGCATGGGTGACCTGGCCAGTCCCAGACCTGCGTCAGTGGTTGGGGAGACGTGCAGCAGCCAAGACGCACATGGTGAGGAGGACTAGGTGCACAGGGGGCCCATCCTGTCCCCAAAGCGCCTCTGTTTTCTCAAAGGCTGTGTTTCCAAAGGAGCCCGTGGGATCCCGCTCCTTCCCCCTGTCCCCAAGCGCCAAGGAAAATAGGCTCTGCCGGTGCCTGTTTGTTTGCCATGACTGCAGCCCTGGCCTGTGATTACAGCTGCATCACGGCTGGGTGCTGCAGGGCCCTTTGCTCCTCAGCCAGGTTCCCCGTAGTGCCAGCGCCCCACCATGCCACCTCTGGGAGGTCTGGGATGCCCCCCAGCATCCCTGGCCATCAGAGCCAGGGCAAACTGGTATTTAGTCTGCAGGGGACAAGGCAGCATTGCAGAGCACAAGGGGCTTTCTCTGGGATGCCCCCTCGAAGTCAGGGGGCAAATAAGTGCTGGTGGCTGGCAGCAGGGAGCAGGCAGGTCTAACAGCTCAGCTTGGGCCTGATCCAAACGCCAGTGGAAAATTCCCCGTCTCCTCTGTGGCGGCTCGGCACAGCCAAGCCCTCCACAGCCAGACAGGGCTCAGCCCCACGCCAGGGCTCTGCTTTCCCTCCATCCCACCTGCTGGGGACTCGCTGGGTGCCCTGGCTCACCCGTGCCACCACAGAGCCAACCCCTGGCTTGGGAATCCCCAGGCCAGTGGCTGCCTGTCGTGCCTCAGTTTCCCCTTGGGGAAGGCTTGCCTCCAGCAGGACGTTTGTGAACTACCCCAGGCAGAGCAGGCCGCTGTGCTGGTTGGCATGGGACACGTGTGGCCAGCAGGAACGTAATGTCCCGCCGGCCTTTTCATACCGCCTTCCCGGCCAGACAGCTCTATAAATACCCCAGCCTGGGTAAGCACCGCACGCAGCGCACGGCCCAGCCAAGCCCCAGCAGTACCCGTCATCACTCTCCCCAGCTGTGCCCCACCACACACCACTCCTTGCCCCAGCACCCTGACACCCGATCCCAGCCGCGATCGCCTCCAGCCTTAAGAAACGTATGTTGTTCCCACGGGCGATTAAAAATTCAAGTGGAAAAATAGGAAAGAAAAAGGGATTTTGGAGTCGGCATTGTTATCGTTATTATCAGTACAGTGGGCGACGATGCTGAACCGTGAGCTCTTCCCATGTGCAAGGGCAGGAAGGTAGGGAGGGCTCTGCCTTTCTCTGCCCTCGCAGGATTTACCCACCCGTGGGTCTCAGCAGCTGGAGAGGGAAGTGACAGAAAAAAAGCAAAGCAAACAGCCCCGGGGCGCTGCCACCTGCCAGAGCTGTCGGAGCCTTTCGCCGGTGCTGCCGGGGCGGCGGGACTTGTCCAGCTCCGGGAGGAGCAGGAGAAGGAGAGCAGGGGATTCCGGGGAGCGCCGGGCTGAGAGAGAAGAGCAGGGCCGGGCGGAGGGCTAAGAGACGGGTCAGGGGTCGGGGGGACGATTAGGATGGGGTTCGAGGGGTGCTAAGTGGAATCAAGAGGACCGAGCCCCCGGTAGCTTCCAACCACGGAGTTTGCCGAAGGAGAAAGCAAAAGCAAGAGGACGTGTGCGACTGGGAGGAACTAGGGCGGGGGGAGAAACTTACCTGCCCCCTTCTCTGGCGGTGCCTCTGCTGCGCGCTGGGGCGAGAAACCCAGAGTGGCCGGTGCCGCGAATTAGACACTATCCTACAGCCGTAATCCCGGCGGAGACGGAGATTAAACCGGAGCCGGGCCCGCCCCCAGTGCAGCGGCTCCCAATCTCCGCGGCGTCGGGAGGAGCTCTGCTGGAGGGACGGACCGGCCGGCCGCGGGGGGAGCGCCCCAGCCCCGGCCTCGCTCGGCATTGGTGCCCTACCGCTACCGCCGCCCCTACCGCGCATGACCACCCACTGGGCATCACCCACCCACCCACCGTGTATCATGCCCCGCCGGGCATGGCCACCCCCGAGGCATTGCTACCTTATCGATCATCTCCACCCCATTGGCACGGTCACCCCACCTCATATCGGCCCCCCACCGGGCATGATCACCCCACCAGGTACCAGTGCATCAGCACCCCACCTAGCATCACCACCCAGAGCATCACTAGGCATCACTACCCAGAGCACCCAAGGCCTGCTGCCAGAAGCCAGCAGCTGTCACTCAAAGCAACGAAGCTGTCAGACTTGCTCTAATCTAACCTGAAGGGCTAAATCCAGCACACACTGAGTGCAGGCGCTGGGTTTTCTGCCCTCTCTGGGAGGGGCAGAGTCACCTGACATCTGAAGAAGGTCCTCCCCAGCACCCACCCAAACAGATTCTCTCCCTTGCCTGGGCAATTCAAGCTGCCTCCATGTGGCCCATCTTGGGGTGCCCCCACAGTGACTGTCCTGGCACCTCCCAACACTGGAGGCAAATAATCCAGGGGGAATCATCCCAGTTTGATCCAGAGTGTGGGGATAGTCTGGTCTCCTTCTCCAGTCTCCATCAAACTTTCCTGCTTGAGATTAAACACCTATTTTTTTCATGGAGACACAATTTTAAGGTCTATCCCCACGTAAGCTCCCCAAAGAGAAAATTTCCTCTCCAAAGAGCATCCCACACACTGCAGGTAGTTCCTGACCAGCCACCAGCCATGTCCCCACAGGTTCCCTACTCCTTCCCAAGGGTTGCAACCCCCAAACTACCTCCTGCTCCTCTGCCTTGCCTGGCTTTTATTTCAGAGGAAAACCTCTGGGATGCACACTGGAGGAAGACTGGGGTTTGATGGACCCAACACTCTTCCCATGCAGAGCAACAAGCCCTGCACAGCTGCTGCACATTGGGAGACCAGCTTCATGCATTGTTGGGAGGCTTTATTTGTATTATGCATATCTTTGATAAATCCTTGCGAAACTTTGGGTGGCCTGGGATGGAAAGGTCTCCACTGGCCAGCATCGCCATGGGGCTGGGAGGAGGAAAACCTCCCCTCATCCTGCCAGCAGCAGTGGCACCCACTTGCCTGGCCCTTTCAGGATGATAAATACTCAGCGACAGCTCTGCCCTCGTGCTCCCAACAATCCCAGGGCTCCTGTTACTGCTGCTCTCCTTCAGAAAGAGACATCTATTAACTAATTTCTATTAACAGCAGCATGCGTAAGTGCGGAACCAGTGCTGGCTGGCATGCCTGGGGTACCAGAGGCAGCCAGGTTTGGCAGGGTGGCAAAGGGAGAGCTGAGGCACCTAGAACCATGTGCATGGCTGGGCTCAAGCCATCTGCTTTACCATTCCTCTGCCCTGGAAAAGGTGGACACCAGCTGCGTGGCACCAGTGTGGAGACGTCCCAGGGATGAGTGGCAACGCACCTCACCAGAAGGTATCCAAGAGTTGCCACCCTGTAAGCAAACATGGCACAGCTGGCTGCAGGCAGGGACGGGTAAAGACAGTGTGGCTCTGTGGCTTAGGGTGCAGTACCCACTGGTGGAATGGGCATGCTGAGAGGCCAGGGTGTGGGAAACAATGCAGAGCCTGTGGGCTCCTTTCCAGACTCCATATGTCACCCTTCCCCTCTCCTGTTGGCACAAATGAAGCTGTGCCCCTTTTATTTCATCCTTTCTCCTGTCCAGCATGTGACACCCCTCTCCATTGCTTCACCCTTTCCAGATGGGCAAAGGAGATGCCCACACCATCCCCACTGAGCCCAGCTGAACCTTTGGGGAAAAGAAAGTGAAGATGAAGGGGTCCAACAGAAAGGCTGGAGAGGGGCTGTAGTGAAAGGACAAAGGGTAATTGGTTTAAATTAGAGAAGAGTAGATTTAGACTGGATATCAGGAAGAAATACTTTACCCTGAGGGTGATGGATCAGTGGAACAGGCTCCCCAGGAAGGTGGTTTGGGGGCACCATCTCTGGAGATATTCAAGGTGAGGTTGGACAAGGCTCTGAGCAGCCTGGTCTAGTTAAGGGTGTCCCT
>JAOEGS010023696.1:53080-65391 GCA_025447755.1 Corythornis vintsioides | reverse complement strand
TTCAGCCTGGAGAAGAGAAGGCTCTGGGGAGACCTTAGAGCACCTGCCAGTGCCTGAAGGGGCTCCAGGAAGGCTGGAGAGGGGCTGTTTCCAAGGGCCTGGAGTGAAAGGACGAGGGGTAATGGGTTTAAATGAGAGAAGAGTAGATTTAGACTGGATATCAGGAAGAAGTACTTCACCTTGAGGGTGGTGGATCAGTGGCACAGGCTCCCCAGGGAGGTGGCTGTGGACCCATCCCTGGAGATATTCCAAGTGAGGTTGACCAAGGCTCTGAGCAGCCTGGTCTAGTTAAGGGTGTCCCTGCTCACTGCAGGGGGGGGCTGCACTAGATGACATTTGGAGGTCCCTTCCAGCCCTAAACATTCCATGATTCTCTGTTTATTGACTCATTCTTTGGCAGGATCCACAGGCCTCCCTGGGTTGCCTCCCCATGGGCACGGCCTGTGGCTCCATGGGGAAGCCGATGGTGCCGCCGCTTCAGCGGCCTGGCCGAGGAGACTCCCCTTGGAGAGCGGGGGGGGGGGGGGGGGCTGGGTTAATTTTGCTCACAAACCCTTTGGTAGCTTGTTACAGAAAAAGGAGCCTTCAAAAATATTGCTAAAATATGAATGTTTTGCAGGGGTTGCCACAGAAACATGCAGAGCATATAATCCAAAATAGGATGTCTAGACAAACTCCTACTGTCTGACCTTTTATGTATTTCCTAATCCAGCCAATCTTGCCAAGCAAATTGGTGACTAAGCAGCAATTCACTTTACACCGTGTCGTAAAGGTCTGACAAGGCCCAGGTCACGGTTATAAATTGCAGTCTGGCTACTTCAGCAACTCTCAGCTTCCTTTACCAGCACAGCTCCCGTGTGGTTTCTGGGCTGTGATGTGTGCTCTGGATCATCGTGAAGTAATTTGGGGGCTGTAAAATCCACAAGCCAGAGCGCGGCAGCGAAACAGAGAACACTTTCATCCCGCCGGACCCCAGAGGTTACACAGAGCTGTAAAAAGAGAGGCTGGAGAGAGTCTCAGGCAAAAATGAAAGGCAGAGGCACTGGGGATGGCAGCAGCCACCTCCTTCTGGGGGCTGGGGATGGGGAAGAATAACCCCCTGCACCAGTACACGTTGTCCTGCTGGAAAGCAGCTCCATGGAGAAGTCCTGGTGGGCAAAAAGTTCTCCACGGAACAGCAATGGGCCCTTATGACTAGGAAGGCCAATGGTCTCCTGGGGTGCATTGAGAAAACTGTGTCCAGCAGGTCTAGGGATGTTCTCCTCCTCTTCTACTCTGCCTTGGTGAAACCACACTTGGAATAATGTGTCCAGTTCTGGGCTCCTCAATTCAAGAAAGAGGGATCTACTGGAGAGCATCCAATGGAGGGTCTGAGGATGATTAAGGGACTTGAACATCTCTCCTATGAAGAAAGTCTGAGAGATCTGGGGCTGCTTAGTCTGGAGAAGCCTGAGAGGGGATCTTAAGAAAGTTTACAAATACCTGAGGAGTGGGTGTCAAGTGGAAGGGACCAGGCTCTGTTCAGTGGTGCCCTGGGATAGGACAAGGAATAATGGGTATAAGCCAGAACATAGGAAGTTCCACCTCAATATGAAGAAAAACTTACTTCCACATTAAAAGAATTGTGTGCTATACAGTATTAAGTAGTTGTAATTATACACTGTATTAAACAGTGGTAAGAATTAATGACTTAATATCTGGCCACTCCATATAGCTTGTTATACCGAGGTGTTGGATTTTATATATATTTTCTGTGAACTTTAATTTTCCATGTGGTGTTTGGTCAGGAAGTGGAGAGCCCCTCAGGTGGAGTGCCAGAAGAAATCCTTCCGAGGAGGACGTGGTGCTGCCATGTGTGGGGGGAAGATCCCAGGGGTGAACGTTTCATCTTCTGAGCCACTCACTTTGTTTTATGCACAAGACATTGTTTCTACCACAGAGGTTTCATTTTTAAGAAAAAAAAAGGTGTAGACAAAGATTTTTGCAATGCACGAACACCAATCCATCCAAGTGCAAAAGAAACTAAGGGCTTGTTATTAATTAGAAATTAATAGGAGGCACATGAGGGAAAGCACTGCACTGAATCCATGTCCTGCATTGCTGGTAAACAGCTGCTCCTTTCATCTGGAGGTTCAGAAATTTCTCCTTCAAAGGGCTGTTACCATTGTCCCTGCAGCACAGCCTGCAGTAGAGCCCAGGAGAGCCTGCCCTCAATCTCCCTGCAGCCCCAGGGGGATGTTCCTTTGGGATGGTTGGTTGGCTGCTCTGTGTCATCTTCCTGGCCTTTCTCTGCCCATTTTCCTTGGCTGTCCTGGATGGGCAGATCCTCTCACCCCGCATTTGTGCAGTGCCTTACACAGTGAGGCCCTAAAGCAGAGGCTGTGAGGTGCTACCACAAACACATGACTAAGACACCATGGCACATAAAGCCTCACACATTTCCCAGATCCTGAAAAATCTGTCTCCTGATGGAAAGATTTAGGCATCACATGCTTAGTATGTCGAGCAGATAGCTCTTCTTTGGATATAAATGTACAAGAACAGAACAGCACTGGTGGAGCCTGGACTGTGTGGTCCATGTTGGAAATAGAGGGATGATAAGGAGGTCACAGAGGTCCAAAAGGGACAGATAAATTAGGATTTAAAGAATCCCAGTAATGCAAACATACATAAAATAATGAAAGAAGAGTGCAGACACTTTAGCAGTTCCCAGATGAAAGCATATCTAGAAGTCTCTAACCCCAAGCCAAACCTTAACAGTCTGACCATAACCCTAACCCCAACACTAACCATCAATATAACCTTAAGGACTGTAACCCCAGCCAGAACCCTAACAACCCTAATTACCCTAACTCTAAACTCTAACCCTCATCCTAAACCCTAAAATCCTAACCCTAATCCTACCTGAAAGCAAATCTAGAAGTGTCTAACCCTAACCCCCAGCTGGTATAAGACTGGATCAAACATCTCACAATAGAAATTGTAATTTTGGTGGTGTTTTTTTTTTTTTCATAGAGATTCCCTGAGGCCATTTCTCTAGGCAGGTTGTGTTATGGTTCTTCCTTTTTGCTTGAATGAAAAGTGTGTGGTGTGATCCTCTGCTTCAGAGGCACTCTGGCTTGGGGGAACAGAGTGATTAACTGTGATTTAAGTGGCAGTCTGATCTCTTTCTCTCTTGGCCCCCCTCACACACAGAAAATTATGTGTATTTCTGTATATGTTCAGTCATTTTCTGTCATGTAGTCTTGAGTGCACCACTACCCACCCTTGAAAAAGGGATTAGTTCATCAGATGTTTGCTTTAAAGTCTGAGCAGGGGTGTAGTGTGTTGCTACACTCCTGGTTCTGGCAGGCTGTTGTTCAAGCACAGCATGTTGTTTTCTCTTCCCTATTAATGGTCACAAGATGGTCCAGTCAAGAGATAGCACTCCTCTGGAAAATATGTATAAGGGAAAGGCAAAGCAACCTGCTAGATATTTGTTAACTACAGAAATCACAGACTGAGAGTGCTCAAGGAACTATGACTTCTACTTCTTTTTCTCAGATTCATTTTCTTATAACTAAATAGAAAATGCAATTGTGCAATATACCATGGTATGCTTTGTTACAGAAAGCATTGAGTGTCCCCTGATGTACAAAAGGAAATCACCTTCATCTTCTCAACATAAGAGTGGAGCAGGTGGCCAGCAGGAACTACTGACACCATCAATATTTGTCCTCTTCATATCTTGGAGAACTAAACCTAACATGTACTACAGTTACACATTTTATAGGTCTTCTATAAACTCTGTCTCCTGTCACTGCTGCCCTCAGCATTTCTTTTCCACTCACTCTACTCATTTATCACACAACTTGATGCATCATGTAATAATTCTGAGTTTTAGCTGCAGAGGAGATACCTGCCTCTCTGTGCATATCCATGGGATGCTGCTGGGATATAATGAGAAAGCCAGATGAACAAGTATTAGAGAACAGGGAAAGGCAGCATGAACACCAAGCAGATCCAAACTGAAACACTCTGGCTTTTTTTCTTTTCCTTCTTTTTCTTTTTTTTTTTTTTTTTAACAGGGCAAATAACATTTTGGTCTTGTTGGAAAATGTAATATTCCTGAAGCAGTCAAAGGCAGCACACACCTCAGATTGTGCAAACTACACAGCAATCAGCAGAGCAGCACCACTGAATAATATTAATATTGCTTTGGACTAACATTTGATTCAACAATGAACTCGTCCAAGTAACCAATGATGACTCCATCCCAAAAATAAATGCAAACTCCCAGCTGAGTGGAACTTGGAAATCTCATGAAGACACCACAGTTAACTGCTCCCCTGGAACGTCTGGGCCTGTCTGCACACTCAGCTGCTCTCACTTTACATCTGAGCAACAGCTTAGCTGAAGGCAGTCAAGGCAGCAAAAGGGAAGCAAGTGCTGAAGCAACTGCACAGACAGATCCAGGCACGTGCTGTTGGTGTGTTTAATGGGTATAGGCACTGCCATCTTTGTAGCATCAGTACAGGTTAAGATTCTGTTGTCTGAAAGTAGCTCTTACCCTGAAAGGCAGAGGAGATCCTCATTTAGATCAGTCACAGAATTGCTCAGGTTGGAGAAGAGCTTCAAGATCATTGAGTCCAACCTCAGCCCAACCCTGCTCCCCCAGGAGCCTGCCATTGAATCCTGTCCCTGAGCACCACATCCAAATGATTCTTCAGCACATCCAGGGATGGTGACTCAACCACTTCCCTGGGCAGCCTGTTCCAGGGAATAACAACTCTTCTGTAAAGCAGTTTTTCCTGATATCCAACCTAAACCTTGAGGCCATTTCCCCTTGTCCTGTCCCCTGTCACCAGTGAGAAGAGACCAGCCCTGCTCTGGCTACACCCTCCCTTCAGGCAGCTGCAGAAAGCAATGAGGTCTCTCCTCAACCTCCTCTTTTCCAGATTAAACAGCTTCAGCTCCCTCAGCTGCTCCTCAGAGGGGATGTTTCCAAACCTTTCACCAGCCCTGCTGCCTTGTTATGTCACCCATCTGAATTGTTGCACTGCTCTCTGGTGTAGACCAGTAACAAGTGTTCTTTTCACACATCTTCCACCTGAATATCACAAGAAGAACTAAACCTGGTGGCCTTAGTGACAAGATAAGAACCTTCTGCTTTTGAAAAATCCACTATTTTACACGTATCTTTCCAAATCTCTCAGTCCAGTCCACTGCAGACCTTAGCTCCCATGTTACCAAACAAACAACAGGACCATTGTGTTTCACAGGAAAATTCCCCAGCGAGGAAATCTATTTGATCCTTGACCTTTTTTTCTGTGTACAAGCTCAGTCAGTGTGTTTATCATCACTTCACGAGGTGCAGCAATGGTGCTATTTCCCAAGCAAATATTGTTGTCCTTAAACGTGGCTGATGTTGCCAAGGGTCTGCTGCAGGAATCTTTTAAGTGAAAACAAGAAACTGAAAGTGAAAAACTGGCATGCTGAACAGCCTTGATCTGAGAAATGAAAATGGAAACAGCAACTCTTCTATTCATTTATGAAAAACTGAGTCATTTTGGTCCTTGATACCAATACATACCTCATCGAAAGGGTGATTGGCATCATGTTCCTTATGCTGCCACTAAGTACCAATAGCACTGCTTCTTGCAAAGAAACATCTGGAGGTCTCAAGCTGGCACCCCACTGCATGAAGTACTGTCCAGATGTGATTTCACCAAGCTTGCCTGACAGTTGTGAATTGTTTTTTTCAAAGCACCTTGTTTTTAAGACACATTAACTAGTTTTTAACAATTACCTTTTAGAAACCCAAGAAAATGAGAAAACATTTTCAATACATTTTCAAAATACATTCAAATCTTTGCCATACAATTTTTGCTTCATTGTTTTGCAGGCAATGAAGAAAGTTTAATGAAGGTCAATTAGATGCCCTCCATGCTAAAGCAGGAAAGAAAATCTTATGAATAATAACTCACTGAGTTAGTCTAGGACAGAAAACTATTTTGTCCATCAAAAATAGGAAAAGCAACGATGCTAAAAAAACACATAAAAAAAGGAATATCCATTGGGACAAAACATTGCTTTGGTCAAAATATCCCAGCCCATATCCAAGCAGGTTTCCTCTGGCACACGTTCAGTGCAGAAAATGGCCTTTAGGCTGCTTGCCAAGTTCTGCCTGAAGGGAAGGAGCCAGGAGAAAGGGTAAATAAAGAAGTGGCATGTTGTAGGAAACACCTCAGCAGGTAGCACTGCAGAGAGCCCAGATGCTGTTGCTAGCTGGAAGGCTGCCACAGCTCACAGGGGATATCCAAGTGCTTGCCTGTGTGACAGAGGAAGGTGTGATTGCAGCATGGGTAGGTAAATCACAGTACCTCACATCAGCACCATCCTAGGACACAGCACCTTCTTCAGGAATATGAAGCCTCACAGACCTTGTTTTTTTTGATTGCTAGCTTGTGGGGTAGTCTTCATAGCCCTTAACTGCCCAGGGTAACTAGACTCAGTCTTGGACAGATGTCAGGCCTTCTGCACCCTTTGCAGTCAGGCCAGGGTTTTCTCTTGTCCCTAGGCAATCACAAAGCACAAGACTAGAAGAAGCTCCCATAGACACAAATTAAATTGTTCTGGATTTTCATTTTAATCTGGAATACTCTAGAAAGAGCTGCTTGCATTTAAACAGAAAGCTCAAAAAACCAGTGTCTGCTTTTGTAGTGTGGGTAAGATGGAGCACATTGCCAGTCCCACGCAAAAGGCTTGGTGAGATGGGAACCTGTGTGAGAGCTACACAGGTCTTCTCCTGATCCCACCACTTCAGTACTGTGATTACACTGAATTTCTCAGGGTAACAGAGCAAAGTCAGGCACTGCACTCAAATCACAGTATTGTGCTGAGCAAAGCAAAGTCATTGATTTTTCCCTTTCCACTTCCTTATTTCTAATTTTAAATAAGGAAGCTGTTCTGGAGCATCTTTAGCCCCTATTTCTTACTGTCACAACATATGTTCCTCTTTGACAGATGAGTAGTTTTCTCAGACTGATGATTTTCTGGTATCTCCCCAAAAAGTTATTTCAGAGCTGTCCAAAAAAGCCACATCCAAACAAACTAGAACAATGTGGAACTTGCTTAATTTCATATACTACAAATTCAACGTGCAGATCCTAACCACTGAAAGATTTTATGTGTTCAGGTTTATTCAAATCTGGCACTCCAGTCAATGTGAAGGAATGCAGGAGCAGGGGGGAGGCCAATTATACAGAGACACTCCCCTCCCATATTTGCATGAATAACCTTATGCTAAAATAATAGAGTTCTGGGTAGACCCAGCTGTTTTTTCTGTTAAGTTGTCTAAAAAAAAGATGGCTTTATAACACACAGTTTTGCCTGGAATTGTGGCTCTATTCCAGTATGAAAGTTCATTACCTTATTTACTAACTTGCATAAACAGGCCTTTCAGGTTATTCTTTTTTATTCATCCTAAATCCAGCCTAGAGGAGGTTCCACCAGCCCACAGCATCCATGGGGGAGGACAGCACAGGACTGGAGGGATGCCAGGGGCTTAGGGACAGCAAGATGCCATTACTTCCTTCCCAGTTCAAGAAAAGATACCAAACTGGTTTTGGATGTGCTCTGCTAATGCAGTTGAAATAGCCTGATCTACTTGAAACAGTCAATATTTTAATACATGGAATCATAGAAAGGTTTGAGTTAAAAGAGACCTTAAAGACCATGTAGTTCCAACCCTCCTGCCATGACAGGGACACCTTTTACTAGACCAGACCCCATCCAACCTGGATTTAAACACAACCAGGATGGAGCATCCACAGCTTCTCAGGGCAACCTTTCCACTGTCTCACCACCACTCACAACTAAGAATTTCCTTCTTATTTCCAGTCTAAGTCTACCCTTTTCCAGTTTCAAACTATTACAACTTGTCTTACCACTACAGGCCTTTATAAAATGTCCCTCCCCAGATACTGGTAGTAGATGATAAGGTGTCCCCACAGTCTTCTCTTCTCCAGGCTGAACAAGCCCAGCTTTCTCAGCACGTCCTCATAGAAGAGGTGCTCCAGCCCAGGTGAGGTCTCACCAGGGCAGAGGGGCAGAACCACCTTCCTTGACCCACTGGCCACAACTTGGTTAATCTCATCTGCTTTTTCACCTCTTTTCAGCTTCTCTGAGTCTGGGATGGTTGTTTCTGTCCCCTCTACATCACCTAAACACAAATCCACCATGTCCAGCAGCCAGAACCCCAAAGCAGAGCATGGAGCACAAGGGTATGACCTGCACAAAGTATAGGCAAGAGGGGATTTAGACCTGAGGCATGAAGGAAGGGCTCAGAAGACCCCAGAAACACTGCCAGCGTGTTGCAAGGCAGGTGAGACAAAGCAGAAAGCAGCAGGGTGGCTGCCCAAGATAGGCCAGAGTTCAAGAGGGGTCTTTGCTGGGGCAAGCTGCTCCTGCCAGCTGCTTGCTGGTGCTTTTACAGCACTTCCCCTCTACTCCTTTGTTCTGTCCATTCTGCTTGCAGCAAGGCATCAGAAAAAAAAAAAATCCCCTAAATAACCACGATATTATTTTATAGATTTAACCTTGTAACTCTTTCCTCTTATTTCCCTCTAAGTCACACGTTATCTCTTTCACTGCTAAATATTTCCTGTCTGTTCATTCATCAGCTTATTTTAGCTCCTTCCTTCCCCTTTGTTGGCTGCCCGCCCCCTCTCAGTCTGCCTTACATGTTTATACCCTTGCCCATTGTTGCCTCTTTTCTTGGCCACTGCACTGGTTCCCAGAGTTGGCCATTGTGAAACTCCTGAAGAATAACCAACCTCCTCCTCATTCTCTCTGTGTGAATCACGACTCTGGTGGCACCCACCACTGCCTTGACCTGTGGCAGCTCCTTGGGAGTCCAGTTCCACATTGGGAGCAGGCTCAGGCTGCTTGGTAGCTCTTGATAACTTCACTTGCATTTAACAAGCAGCTTAAAGTCTCACCTAGATTAAAAAAAAAAAATAATAAAAATCTCTCATTTCCTTCCTCTCTTGAAAAAAAAATATAAACCAGAAACTAACATTGGGTCCTTTTATAAAATTCATACTGGGTCCCCAAGGGGACAAAGCTAACAAATTTTGGAAGGTGTTATTCCTGCTACTTCCTAGCAACTCACTGAAAGGAAGCAACAATTTTCAGACACCCTCACCCTCCCTCCTTGTGCCCAAATGAATAGATATGTGAGATTTTCTTACCCCCCTGAAGTTCTGAGCAATACCGTGCAGGATTATGATGCTAAGAGCCTCTTCTCTTGATTTATGTTGAACTAAGAGGCACAAAGATCACATCCCAAAGCAGAATTCTTCAGGAAAACACATTTTCTTTGCCTTTTCTCTCCCAGTGCTTACCCCCCTGCTGTTATTTAGGTGCTCTCGTGTTAGTTACATTAGGGATGCTAGAAAGAAAAAGCAGTGAGAGTGAGTGGGAGCTCTTATGATTCAGATTTGTTTGATTAGCAGAAGGCACCCACAGAGCTCCTGAGAGCACAAGTCAGGAATGGGTGGGGTAATCCAGGATTAGATTTCTCTACTACTTTTTTGCCTTTATATATATATATATGGGCTTTTTAAATGAAGATTGTTGCTGTGAGTCAAAAGTTCATTGAAATACTGAACCTGGAAAGTAAAAATACATTGAATATGGCTGAAACACTGATCACTAAGAGGGAAGTGCATCTTGCAACCTTGCACATACAGCCCACACTGTTACAGACAAGGAACATGCACCCCTGGTGAGCTGATGCTGTGCATCTGCAGGGGCCACAGCATTTAGCCCCCTGAAAAAGTAATTCAGATTGTGACTGCAGGTTTACTGCTGGATTTTACTGTGCAGTAACCATAAAATGTGGCAATCCAAGGTGCTGAGTGTATTTACTTTCAAACAGTCTGATGGGTTTTTATCAGTATGTCATGTATTCAAGCTACAGACTGGCTTTTTATTTATCTGAGTACAAAACAGTTATTAAAAGGGCAGGAAAATATTCTTCTGACTCCACAGCACCCTGATGCAGACTGTTAAGTAACTGTGAGGGACAATCAACTCTGGAGTCTTAGGTGCACACACAATTTCTGTCAATTTTTTTTTACTGTATGACAGAGCCTGGCACAGGCTGCCCAGAGAGGTTGTGAATCTTCTGCTCTGGAGACTTTCCAACCCCACCTGGATCTGTTGCTGTGTGGGCTGCCCTGGGTGACCCTGCTCTGGCAGGGGGGTTGGACTCGATGATCTCCAGAGGTCCCTTCCAACCTCTGACATTCTATGATTTGATGATTCTGCATTTATTTACTGATTTATTTATTTAAAGAAAGAGGAGGTGTCCTGAACCTCTAAAACCAAAATGAAAAACCCAAGGTAATGTGAAATTTGTACCATCTCATTTACCCATGATGGGATCAAAGAGGAATTTTAACTCTCTGGTGGGGTGACTGTCCTATGGCTGCTTCCACTTTCACCTTGGCTTCTGCAGCACTGTTCCCAGCTGCCATTGTGAAGAGAAGTCCTCTCCTTTGTGCACACTTAAAATAGGGATTGCTGAGATTCTATGCATCTTGAAAGAAAAAAAAAAGTCTTTTCAATCTTTGATATTTAGTCAGAAATAATACCAGCCAAGCACATTATTAAATTCAGCCTCAGTTTCAAGAAAGGGGTGGGTGTGGCTGTGTCTGACCATGACTACACTGAGGAGATAACTGTTTCTAGGAGAAGAGTGTCAACTTTTATTTTTGAGACAGTAGAGTTGGCAAATGCTCTTGGCTTCCACAGCACAATTCATGTGAAATGAAGAAAAAAACCCTAAAAAATAAGAAATTTTAACTGGCGCTGCCCAAGAAAACCAGACAGACACACATGAAAAAGGAATGATGATGAACCATATAAAGCATTAACTAGCCACACACGCACACAACAGGCAGGACTGTGCTTTATGGGATCTGAACCATATGCACACACACACACACACACACACACACACACACACGCACTAGCTCACGCCCATAAATCATTCAGTCAGACTGTCTGGTGCGTGGAACAGAAACAACACTGATGAAATCTAGTTGCTTCTTTTAGGAACAGAAACAACACTTATGAAATCTATTTTCTTCTTCTAGCAGCAGGCTAATAATTGATAAGGAGCCAGACTGGGGGCTCTCAGTTTTATGTGACAGCTACACCAGGCTGCCTTTCTCCTGCTGCGTTGCTCTTTTTCCTGACGGCGGCAGCTCCAGGTCCCCTCACTGCCTGGCAGGGACCAGGCTTCTCAGCAGCTGCCAAGCAGCCCTGGGAGAGCAGGACAGAGCAGGGCAGGGCAGGGCAGCTCTCCTGGTTTAGCTAAAGCAGCAGAGAAGTATCTAGCAGGGTGATTCAGCAGGCTCACGATCTGGCTGGGAGTACAGCCCTGCTCAGGAGGCTGCTGGCCCAGCCCTTTGGGTAAGGTCTGGTGTCAGGGGTTAGGGTCAGGGCAGCTCACTAGAACGATAACAGATGCTCTCTGTTAACCACTCCCCAAGGGGAAGAGAAAGGGAATAAGGGAGACTCAGAGATTGGAAAAGGGAACTGGAACAGCTTGAATGAAAAGAATAAGAATAGAATATATGCAGATATATATTAAACCAGTATCAAAGACAACGCTCCCAACAGTAATTCCACCACTGTCAGCACTGATGCTGGGGAGCAGGCACCAGGAGAGTCCCAGACTGGGACCAGAAGCAGACAGGAACTGTGTTCAGGAGCTGGATTCTGGTACTGGGTTCAGGAGCACACAGATGGGGATCAAATGCAAAATGGACAGAGTCCTCCTGGGATCCTTCAAGGAAGGAATTGGAAGAGGATCATGTCCAAGCAGGGCAAGAGGGGCTTGACCCTTCTGATCCCTCAGCTTTATGCCAAATGTGATGTGTATGGGCTGGAATCCCTCTCTGGGCAGTCTGGGCTCCCCTGTCCTGGCTGCTCCTCCCTGCAGGTGCCACTTTTTACTTTATGCACCCCAAGTGTGGTGCACAAGACCCAGCAGTGGCCTTGGGCTGCACCCCAACCCTTGACTGGAGCATTATCACTGCTGGGAGCAGCCACTGCCTGGGAAAATATCCCATTAACTTCATCCAGTGCAGGGAGTGAGGAGAGACACCTGAAAACGAAAATCACTGCCCAGAATGGTGCCTGGAGTTGGGGAAGCACTGGCAATACCAGTGAAAACAAGGGGCTAACTCAGCGGCCGGGGCTTTCCTCCTTCCACTGTGTGCTACCCGAATTCACGGGGCTACTCGGCACCCGGGCAG